>VZDJ01000174.1:9350730-9397539 GCA_008694505.1 Cyanoderma ruficeps | reverse complement strand
AAAAAACCTCCCAAGCTAAATATTTTTTGACTCATGATGAGTTCTAACCCCACCTCCCCAAGTCATGTTTTCTCAGCCTCACTCTTCTCTCCAGTGAAATTTCAACTTTGCAGTATGTTCTAAAATCAAACAAAAAAAATCAAAAACAGAGCAGTGGGGAAAGAGTGAGAATCCTTTGAGAGCCTCAAATATTAACTGGTCTCCAGGAGCTGGAAATTTTAAGAGAAAAAAAACCTAAACCACACTTTTGCAAATCACATGAGACTCATCATAAAATTGTCAGAGTTGGCAGCACTGTAAAATCTATGATATTGTGGGCTGGATTTATGGACAAGAATCCTGAGGCTTTGGGATAGTTTTTTCCCTCAGCCCTCGAGGCACAACAGCGATTTTTGGGAGGTCGGCTCTGCCGTGGGAGCAGCCTGAGCAGTAGAGGGGTGACTTTGCCCCTTCCAAGCATTCCTGCCTGTAGGAAAAGCTTCACCAGCGCAGATTTGGGGGCTGCTGGTGGGGAAAAGTCATCTCCCCAACCCACCCAGCAGCGTGGCTGGTGAAACTTGAAATGTGGAGCGATTGATAGGGGCAGACAAAGAGCTCTCTGTGCCTCTCAGGGCACCAAAACCCTCCCCAGGCACCAGGCAAGGAGCGCGGGGAGTGTTTCAGCCCAGGGAAGCAGCTGGAAAAACAGCGTGGTGACCACAGCCCGGGAATTGCTGCTCGCCCTTTCAGAGGTGTTCTCAGCACAGGCTGGGTTTCGTGCTCCGAGGAATCGCTCAGCCTGCTCTCGTTTGTTCTGCTTCATCCCTAAAGGCCTGGCTGCCTTCTGCCTGATGTTCCATGGCTCCTTTCCTCATCACATTCCCTGCTCATGGCGAGGATGGGCCTCCACTGCCTTCTCCCCCCAGCTCAGCAGCGCTCCTCAAACTCTGGAGCTGCCTTTGGAGCCCAGTTCCCTCCTCACTGTGGGGTACAGCTCTCCTGGACTCTGCTTCCATCATCCCTGTCCCCAGGCCTGGGGCAGGAGCAGCCCAGGTCCAGCCCACCCCCAACACCCTCCGTGGGGCTTATGGAAAAGCACCAGAGGATTGTTTTGGGATGGTCTTCCTCAAGTTTCAAGGCTTCTTATTAAAGAATCATGGAATGGTTTGTGTAGGAAGGGACCTTAAAGCCCATCCAGTGCCACCCCTGCCATGGGCAGGGACACCTTCCAAAACCCCAGGCTGCTCCCAGCCCCATCCAACCTAACCTGGGACACTGCCAGGGATCCAGGGGAAGCCGCAGCTTCTCTGGGAATCCTGTGCCAGATCCCCCCACCCTCACAGGGAAGAATTGCCAGTTTAGCTCTGAATAAGGTGAATTTTACAACCTGTTATGTCCAATTCCTCCACTGGCAAATTTAATTTTTTCCCTGATTTTGCTGTTTGTTGTTATCGTCAGCATTATTATTCTTGGCTAAGAAACGAATCCATAAGAAAAGAAATCAAAGGAATCACATCAGGCTCTTTGGAGCAAAAAAATCACAATCAGAGCGAGAGGAAAACCTTCTTCTTGACAGCTCCTGGTGTTGTTTTGGAGCACTTGGGGGAAAGTAGAAGCTCGAGGTAGAACAGGCACATCCACATCCAGCCTGGGATCACCTTTTCCTTCCACATCCTGGCCCCTCCCAGTCCTCCCCATGGATATGGAATTGCCATGTGGAAATGCCACGGTGACAAACTCCTTCAAAAGAGGAGGAGAAGGCTGTATTGGATCCTCCCCCCACCTTTTCTTTGCCTTCATCCCAGATTTTACTGCTGTGACAAGTGATGATTCTGCCATCTCCCTGCTCCTCATACCAGTGTGGCTCCACAAGGCTGTATCCTCAGGGATCTGCCTGCTTTTCCAGCCCCAAAACCCATCACAGAATCCCAGCATAACCCCAAAGAGCCCAAAACCCAAACCTCAGGAGCTCTGAGGAAATGAGTGGAGCTGGAAGCTTGAGCCTTTCCTCCCAACGCTTAAGAAGTAATTTTCCATGGGAGTTTCGTTTTCCTTAATCCTCTTTGAGCTGCCTGGCAGGCATTTCTGGGGAGACCTCTTTACTTACAGAGTGACCACTGCCCATGTAATTACATGGGAATCACCCCATGGGGGTTAGATTGTGACATGATCAGCGGCGGGATAACGAAGCTGGGACAGCACAACATGGGTGACAGCTAAATAGAGTGTAATTGTTGTGTTCCTTAACTCAAAATGCAATTTACTCATCAATCTTGGAGCTCTGCATGTTCTGTGTGATTTAATGCAGCGTTTGGGTGGTTCCCTGGGGGTGGCTCCATGCAGACAAAAAGCTTTGCAGCAATTGAGGTCCCAGCCATGCCCCACATGTGGTGCCCGAGTCTCCTTCTGCCCATAAATGTTGTTGATACCCAGAGCGAGCTCCAGCATCACATTTTGCCTGTGTCTAACCCCACGATCATGAAATGTTTTGCAAGCATGAGACTGTAAAAAGCAGACATCCCAAAGAAGAAGGTTTTATTGGAGGCAGCGCTGGGAGAGGCCTAAAAGACCCCATGTCCCATGTCCTTGGAACAGCAAGGTGGGAATAACTGTGGAGTGGCCCTACTGATCCTTTTTGTGCCTTTGCAGGGTGTCCCTTGGTGTCCCTGCCATGTGGGACAGGCTGGGGACACTCCCTCAGCTCCTTCCCAGGGCCTGGCCATGCCCTTCCTGAGGTGATTCTGCCTCAGGCTGAGGACACTTCCTTGGCTCCCTCCATGCTCTTCCTGTGGTGATTCTGCCTCAGGCTGAGGACACTTCCTTGGCTCCCTCCATGCCTTTCCTGAGGTGATTCTGCCTCAGGCTGGGGACATTTCCTTGGCTCCCTCCATGCCTTTCCTGAGGTGATTCTGCCTCAGGCTGAGGACACTTCCTTGGCTCCCTCCATGTCCTTCCTGAGGTGATTGTGGCTCAGGCTGGGGACACCTCCTTGGCTCCCTCCATGTCCTTCCTGAGATTCTGCCTCAGGCTGGGGACACTTCCTTGGCTCCCTCCATGTCCTTCCTGAGGTGATTCTGCCTCAGGCTGGGGATACCTCCTTGGCTCCCTCCATGCCCTTCCTGCGGTGATCCTCCCTCAGCAGCCCCGCAGAGCCAACCTTTCTGTGGGGCTTCCCAACTACAATCTCTTCATTGCTCTGGAGCTGATCTCCCCACCTGGTTTCTACTCCCCAGAGCATCTCCCCTCCTTCACTGAGCCTGGGACTCAACCCCAAACCTCCCCTGGGCCAAACATTCCCCACCAGCCTCACTCCCCTGGGAACAGGGTGGAGTTCCACCTCACTGAGATTTCTCTTGCCTCCCCGGCACCCACCAAGGTCACTTTTCAATCTGCCTTGATGGGACAGTGACCCCAGGAGAGCACGGCCCTGGGGGACCCAGGCAGTTGTGCCACGGCCCCAAACCCAGCTCAAGCTCAGCCCATCCCTACCTTCCCCCCTGTCATGTTGCACCTCCTCTGCTATGGCAGAAATTCAATTATAGGCATTGAGTAGAAGCAAAAAAAAAATCAAGTATAACCACCCCAAACCTGAAAATACATGAAAAATAGGCAGGCACTCACTTGCCATTGAGTGTGGTATTTATGGGCCGTAAATTGGCACACAAAAATGGGACATCAGAGCTGGGTAGGGATTATTTTTTTTCTCCTTAGCACCATGGCTTTGGATAGTTGTTTATATTCCCTCCCCCATCAGAATTCCCACACATTCCCATCCCCGTTCCCAGTGGCTGACACGCAGGTATACCTCTTTAGTTAATTAGAATTACTTTTAATTAAAAATATATGTAAATTATATAGAGTGTGCACAGCTTGGAGAGGAAAAAAGAAAGAAGAAAAGAAAGCAAATTCCATTTCAATAAAAATTTGAACCTCTTGGAATCAGCTGCTTTTGTGACATCCTTGGAGTTATTGGAACTCCCACGCATAAATAAATAGGACCAGGAAATTTTACACCTGAAATATTCTGCAGTAGACATTTTTCCTTGCACATATTTGCTTTTCCTTCTCCTTTTGCCTCCACCACTCCCAGCCTCTCATGATCACTTTCTGCCCCTTTTAAACACATTTATTTAATATCTCACTTCACACACACCCAGACTGATATACCTTTTTTTTTTTTTCCTTTTTTCTTTTTCTTTTGGAGAGGAAGCAAAGGAACATGGGAGAAAATGAAAGCCCGGGATTGCAAACAAACATCATCATCATTTTGGTGAGCAAACATTTTCCTCTCAGTGTCTGCATCCTCTCCCCCCTCTCCCCCTGTGGCAGCTGGCTCAGAGCCTGGCTTTCCACACGCTGCTAAAAATCCAGCAGGACTCAAGCTGGGGATGCTTGCAAGCTTGGAAAGAACCCCACGCTTCCGTCAGAGACGGCTGAGGGACGAGGAAAGAGCAGGAGATGGGAAGGGAAGAGGAGCGAGAGAATCACAAATGGAAAAGGAGATGAGGGGATGGTTTATGGAATGGTTCCTGGAGAGAAATTTGGGGAATTTGTAAGGAAACACAGCTCCCTGTGGGAGTAATTTCACTCTTGGTACAATGCCTGGGTGAGGTAGGTACTGGATTTATTTATTTGGGGGTTCTCAGTACCTCTTTCTGTTGAAAAGTAAAGATAAAACTAATTTTAAAAAAAAAATGAAACACCACTCCAAAATCCACCCTTAATATAAAGGGCTGGTGTCTTTCTTTTTTTTTTTTTCTGAGAAAATGGAAAGAAAAAATATATATATTATTATTTATTATATAACATTGTCAACATCAACACCACAAAAAAAAAAAAGTAACATCCTAATTGTTCTCGTTCAAGCATTCTGACCATGGTGAGAAAGGCAGCAGGAGTTTGGTGTCCCTTGGAGAACAAAAAGAGCAGAAGGGCGGGGAGGGGACCAGGGCGGTGGCAGCAACACAAACTGGGTGGGACCGTGGAGGGACAGAAGTGTGCTGGGCTGTTGGCTTTTCTTTTGAAACCAAAGAAAACAAAAGGGGGGTCAGGGCAAGTCACAGCGAGGCCGACGACTTCCAGCCGTGGTTTCAGTCAGTGTCCGTCCCTCTCTCGAGTGCTAGCGGTGAACATTCACTTCAGGGAGCCTTGCGAAAACGCTTTGTTATCAACAGGGGGGTTATTTTCCTTTTCCTTCTCCCGTTCCCTGGGATTTTCCCATGGCTCTGGCGCTTCCCTGCCCCCCTGGTTAGCTGTTCTCGCTCCACTCTGGCACCATCCCCACGCCGTGCACGGAGTGGTACTGGTGGGGCGACAGGGTTCGGGGCACGCCGTGGGAATAGAGGAATTCCGCCGGCTGGAGACTGCTGGGAGGGGACTGGATGCCCGTTTGAGGTCCGCACTGCCTGACGATGGGCTGGTGAGAGCTTTGGTGCTGGAACATGCCGTGGCCGTCCGCGATTTGGGGCGACGTGTGGTTGGCCACGCCGCCCAGGCGGGGCATGAGCGGCCCCGAGGTGAAGTGGGCCGAGAAATGCTGGTAGGGTAACCTGTCCATGGGCTGCATGGCAGACACTGTGCAACTGCTGTAGGAGGGCACGCTGGGCCACGTGTTACAGCTGATGTCCTCCAGGCTGGGCACGGGCTCCGTGGGCGGCGCCGAGCTGGCGTACATGCAGGCCTGGCGCTGCGCCGACTCAGTCCTGTACGACGTGTTCAGTCCCTGCTGCTGCGGGTAACTGGACCTGTAGAAAGGATCCTCATCCGCTGGAGAGGTTTCCATGTAGGGCTTCTTGTAGGGATGCTCGGTGGTGGAACATTCCTCATCTGTTGGGAGAGAAAAGTCCTGGTAGACACCAAGGGTAATGTGCCCGCGGCTGAACCTCCCTCTCTGCGGGGCTGGTTTCACTGAGGATGATCTGACACTTCCCTCGGGGTAAATCCCCATCATTGCCCTGGAAATTATCTCAATCTATCCTGTGGGAACCGAGCCTTGCACTTGGCCCTCTCTGCTGGAGTGGGGAAGGGGTTAGCCAGGAGCTCTGGGAGGAAAATCAAGATGCTGGAGGGATCCTGAGGTTTATCTTGCTTGGTGATCCCCCCACCTGCTCCCCCTCTCCTTCCTGCTGCCACTTTTACCTGAGGAATAACATCTGCCTGTGACCTCTGCACCTACCACTCCCCTCCAGGAGGCTCAGAGCCGATGCTGTCAACTCAAATCCTTTACAACAAAACGTTTCCGTGATAAAAAGAGACAAAAAAAAGGAGATCACAATAAAAATCCTCCCAAGAGAGCACAGAGTGATGGCACGGTTGGGACAAGCAGATTTGGAGTTTGACAGCCCCAGCCTTCAGCTGTGCCAAGGCAGCTGGGCACATAAATCCACACTGGGCTGTGGGCACATAAATCCACACAGGGCCATGTGCTGGAGCCAAGGGGAACAAAGGAGAAAAGTAAATTTCACAGCTAGAAACAACAAGGCACATCTTGCAGAGCCCTTTGTTTCCTGCAGCATCCCAAGCCAGCAGAGGGAAGGAGATAAACAATTTAGGTGAAATCTCCAGGGTGAGGCCAAATGAATAAATGAATGTGCACTTATTTATTCATTCGCAGGGTCATCAAATGAAATCCAGCTCTGCTGGAATGGATGGCAAAATTCCCAGGGACGAGCACTTCACCAGAGATTTTAAGGACAGCGTGGCAAGGGAAGGGGAGCTGTTCTGACATGGATTAGCTTTGCTGCTGCTTCAAAAACAAGATTTCTGGTGCAGGCAGGAAAACATCCCACTTGGTTAGAGCTCTCCTGGCTGCACCCTTTGAAGAGGGGTCAAATTTGAAAGAAATTTGGAACAAGTTACCTTTTACAATTTTTCTCAACTGATGTGTTTTGAGCTGTAGTTTTTTTCCCCCCCAAAATACAGTGAGGGAACAAACCCCAAACAGTTGCACAGAAAGGAGGACTGAGAGCATCTGCCCCACGAGAGGCACAGAGGTGGCTGCCAGGCTGCTCCGAGGGGAATGTTCACGTCACACCTTCAGGAGGGGCAGGTGGGCAGCGCAGGCGTCTTTTGTTTCCTCTAAACACACACATGCACGTAACCCTTATTGCTCCAACCAGCCATGAGGGTTCTCCTGGAAGCTGCACCCTCTCTGCATGTAAAATCACCCATTATTCCCTCCCAGGGGCCTTCCAAGTCCAGCTGGAACAACTGCTGCTGTTCATCTTGGTCCGACAATCCCACAAAGAGCAGGTACTGAGGGACACCGTGGGGACATTCCCCGCAGTGGCCTTTGGCTCTGTAACAGCAGAAATTCAGCTGGAAAGCCACAGCCCCATTTCCTTCTTCCTGACGGCATCAAAGCCTGGCTTCTTCACCCCAGCAACGCAGAGCCCTGATAATCAAGTTTCTCCTCTGCCTTCCCTGTAAATTGGGGTGGGAAGCAGGATGAGATAAACGAGCTATTCCATCCCATTTTTGAAACCAGCTGAAACAATGGGCAGGGAGATGCAGGAGTGTATCATCCTCAACCCAGCTCAGGTCCCAGTTTCTGTAGGAGCAGGGGAAAGGATGGAGTCCCCTGAAAGCCAAAAGCTGGAGGCACAGGTCTGATCTCCCTCCCGATCCCAGCTCCGTGACAGGAGGTACATCTGGAAGAGCAGCCTGAGCTGGAGCTTTTATGGACAGTGTAAAAAGTTTGGATTCCTGACCCACCGCTGTGTAATGAGAACACTGGGGTGGAAAAACAATGTCTTGTAAAATGCAGCATTGTTCTGCTAATAAAGTTTTCAGCATTAAACCGCATCACTCTGCTGGCACCAGAAATCATTGGCTTGGGGTTTGACTGTTTGTTTTATTTTGTTTTTTTAAAATATACAACACAAACCAGTCAAACTCTGTTTTTCCGTGGTGTAAAACTGCCTGACTTACAACCTGAGCTTGCTGTCTTTTCCATTTAGCCCAGACATTTCACTGCCCGCCACAGCCCGGCTGGGCAGAGCCACAGTGTCACTGAACCGCTTCCAGAATCCATCACAGGTGAAGAGGAAAAAACAAAGCCAACCAGGACTTCAGTGGAAACCCTATAAATGCCCTCTGTCCTTCTGTAAGCTCTCTAGATCACTCTGCTGGTCCCTCTGGAGCGAGGTTTCTGATGTTTTGTGTGGAAAGGGATTTTAAGGTGTGTAAGGACCTTGTTCCCATCTCCAAACTGGACCTAGGCACAAACAAAGGATTCCAGCCTGCCCTAACAGCTTCTGCCTGTCCTCCTGCGCCTCTTCCCAGTGATCTTCCCATATGTGGAGACTCAGAGGGTTAGAGAGAGAATAGTCCGTGTGCATCCTGAGGTGGGATGGTGCAGACCAGAGAGCCTCAGCTGGTGCTACCTGAGGGAGTCCCGGCTGTCCAGGCTCTCTGGTCTTGTCCCACCACTCCTCACGGAGGAGGTCAGAGCCAGCACAGAGCAGCTGGAGGGCATCCCTGGGGTGCTTGGAGCAGCTTTAGGGTGGAAAGGGAACACCTTCAATGACCAAAGGAGCACGAGACAAACAGGTCTCTCATGCAATGCCAAAGGCTGCAGTTTCAATTCATCCTCAGTGGCTCTGGAGCCTGGACAGCGCAGCTCAAGGCCATAATCCTGTCCCTGAAGGTCCTCTTATCTCCTCCTATCAATGTGAGCAGGACATGGCAGATACGTAACTGCCTGCTCAGGGTTTGACTCCTGATGTTGGTTCCCTGATGGCAGCTCCTCGTCCTTTTCCAGGTGCCACTGAGCCCTCGGAGGAGTTGTTGGCTATCCTGGGAGACACCCTGGCCGTTCCCCACTGTTGTTGCTATTCTTGGAAGCCAGGGGTGGTGACTGGCTCTAGGGAGCAGCCCCTCGATGCCGCACAAACCTCAAAAAGCAGGAGGAGCTGCCAAGCAGGGGGAGCTGCCAGGGCCAGGGAGAAGCTGCTCCAAAGTGAATCCAAGGAAAATGGAGCCTGGAGAATGGGGTGGAAACTGGCTCCCTCACAAGGAATTTGATGATCTATCTAATGAAGGATCTTGAGCGAGAGCATGAGCGCTTCCAAGATTTCCGGTATTTACTACTTCCAGCTGGGTTGTAAATACCATGCAAATGGCTTTTTAAATGGAATTTTCCCGATTCCAAGGTTTGGGCCACGTAGAATGAAATGCAAACATGGAAAGCCTTGGGACTTCAGGGTGCACTGGGCCTCCCTCTCCCCCCCGGTGTAAATCAGGAGAGCTCCTTCCCCATACATGACACTCAGCCCCCCAGGAGGGAAGACAATGAAGAATGGGACACGACTCGTTTGGGTTTTAGAGCTCACCCACAATTGCAGGGCATTACAGGAGGTTCATCCTGACTTTGTGAGGGAGACACAATGGGTGATTGTCACTGATTCTGCTGTTTTATCCAGCCTGGATTCCAGCATGGATCTGGCATCAGCCTGAAGAGCCAATACCAGGGTGCAAGAGGGACAAAGGTTGTCCAAGAAGCAAACAACAAGGCAGATTCAGTCATAAGTGAACATCTCAAAAGGGCAAATAAGTCCTAAATCTTCGGACGTGGAACTTGAGGCACACCAGCCATTCCCCCTATGGCACTGTTTGTGATATGGCTGGGCTGTATTGAACACAACAGGCCTGGCTGTGGGACAGGGACAATCCAACCCCCAAAAGCTGGAATCTTTTCCGTAGGCAGCAAGCTGCCAGCATTCCCTGCAGAGGCACAGGAGACACCTCTGATGGGAGAGGGGGATCAGAGGATGGGTCAGGTTGGAAGGGAGCACAGTGGGGTGTCTGGTCCAACCTCCTTGCTCCAGCAGGGCCATCCCAGAGCACAGGGCACAGGATTGTGTCCAGAAAAATCTGGGATATCTCCAGAGAGGAGACTCCGCACCCACACCTGACCGGTGCTTGGCCACAGGAAAGAAGTCCTTCCTCATGTTCAGGTGGAATCTCCCAGGCATCAGTTCCTGCCTGTTGTCCTGTTGCTGGACACCATGGAGCACAGCCTAGTCCATCCCCTGGCTGTTGCCCTGAGCTTTCTGTCTTTTTGTCTTTCTGTAGGACTTTCTCATGCAGCTTCATGAAAACAATGTCTATTCTTAGAATGTTTACACACTTCTCCTCTGAGAGAAGAAATGATTGATGGTGATGCCCACCATCCAGGTTGAAGAGGTGGAGACCTGTGTAGCCAATCTCTTAACCTCTGTGCATATGTATATAAACTGGAGTCAGGTTTGAATTAAAAAGAGTTTTTTCCTCACTGTGGTGTGAGCTTCATTTCAGTGTTCCTGAAATTGGGACACGCCCAGCTTGGGCCCACAACACCTGGTCCCTCCCTGCAGACACGGACAGACACTGATGGGGGCCCCTCTTAGTCAAGGCTGGCCCAGCTCCCTCAGCCTCTCCTCATTAGGGATATGAAACCACAGTGCCACCAGAGTGTGGCTGCACAGCAAGAGCCAGGGGCACCCCAGCTCCCTGAACATCTCCTCCCCACACAGGGGGTCCCCTCCTCACCCCCAGTGTCCCACAGCCACCCCGAACATCTCCTCCCCGCACAGGGAGTCCCCTCCTCACCCCCAGTGTCCCACAGCCACCCCGCTCCGGGCTCCACTGCATCTCTCCAGCTGCACCACAGCCTGAGCCTTGGCCAACCCACGGCATCTCCAAACATCAGCAGGATGAACAGCGTGTCCTCCAAGGAGACATCCCATGCCTGAATTTTTTGTCCCACAGAAAAAACAAAGCTGGGTGTGATGTGGGAGAAGTTGGTTCAGTCAGGAGAGGTCTGTCCACACTGACAGTGCCTCTTCTTGAGGAGAATGTGGAAAGGCCCTTCAGTACCAGCACCGACCTCATCAGAGCAGGAAGGAGATGAAAGAGAAATCCTTCCCCAGGGTTATGTCCAAGTGAGGGGGCTGAAGGACACGGTCCTCACTGGTTGGAGCCAGTGGATTCTGCCACATCCCACTTCTCCCTCAGAGTGACAATTTTTATAACCTCCCCAGGGAGAGGCTGTTCCAGTTGCCTCCTGTTCAGCATCGCGAGCAGCCCAGAAATCTGCCAAGTGGTTGGGATTGTGTAAGGCTGGGAGGGAGCAGAGGTTTAGAGGGATGACTGTTTAGTCCACAGGATGTCTGAGAGAGAGGATAGTACAAGGCAGAACAAGGCCCAGTGCCCTAACTGGGATGTGGGGCTAAATGAAAGACACAAGGCGAGCTGCCTGCTGGTGAGGCCTTTGGGCTTCTCCAAGCACAACAGTGGGAGAGGGAGAGGTGGAGAGCAACCAGAAAAAAGAAAAAGCTCCAACTGCAGTTTGTATCAGCCTAAAAACCCACATCAAGAGCTGAGGCCACTCCTTGATGAGATACAGGGTTGGAGGCAGTCCATCCTCTCAAGACCAGCGACTTTGTCACGTGCCATCAGCAATCCCCATGTGGAGCTGGGATACAAGGCAGGGTGATCCCTGCCATTCCCCATTCCTGGAACAGCGACCCCATTGCAGCACATCGGGGTCACTCCCAATGCTGTGACCCTGCCCTCCCACCTGCACACCAGGAATCGCCAGATTAGGAGCTCTGGGATGTGTCCTTCCTTCCTTCCTTCCTCAGCCAGGAGAGCATCACCTCCCTGAAGCAGGGGAGCCTTCAGAGATAACATCCCCTGGCAGCCCCCGCTGCTCTCCCCTAATGTAATTCCATATCAGATCTCCACAGTGAATCCATCTTGCCTTGACAGCTAAGAACAACACTGCCAACCACAGAGAATAATCCTTGTCTTAGGTCACCAGGACAGCAGAAGTTGAACAAGGTTCCTTTGAGCTGGGTGAGGACAGACCTGTCCCTAACTGAGCCTAACTCAAGGCTTGGCTCTGATTGAAGAGGATGCAGAGAAACATCAGGAGGTGTCAAAGCTGCGAGGAGACTGGCTTGGAAAACAGTGATGGAATTCACCCCAGAAGATGCAGACAGCAGCTGGTCTCCACTCCAGCTGAACTGCCCTCTGCCCCCAAGAGCACTTATCTGTAACCACAGCCTTGGGGAAGGAAATAATCCGCTTGAGATAAATCCTAAACTGCCTGAGGAGGAGTCAATGCTTGGGCAGTAGATAATCCAACACAATCAATAAGATTTCCAGTCCAGAAAATGGACAGAGGGACAGTAGGAGCAAACAAACTCTTGCTTTTGAGTTTTCTGGGGTGGAGAGGCTTGATAACGGTTAAGCAGAAATGTAGGAAAGCAGGAGGGCTATGAGGGAAAACTCAAAAAAACTCAGAAATGAGAGGCTTGAACAGCAAATAAAAGAGGTGTATCATACATAGGATTATTTTCCCATGTCCAACAAAGATCCTTGCTGGTGCTGAAAGGACGTTCCACGCTCAGTGACGAGAAACCTTGGATCACACTCTGATTTATCCGACCCGAGTTGCTCATCCCTAGCGAATTTTTTTTTTTCTTTTTTTAATTAATTTCACTTCGCAAAGAGCTGCTTGGCAGCTCAGGCTGGCTCTCTGGTTCCCATTAACTTTGTGTTTCTTTCCTGTAAGCCCTGGTGGCTGTTTTCGATTTACTGAAGGCGCGGGGAGGGGAGAGGAAAAGGCTCAGGGAGCAGAGCGGAGGCTCAGGGCCCCGGGACCCCCAACCTCAGGGAAGAAGCCGGTGGTATTGGGCAGGACACTGCTCCTCTTTGATTAAAGCCTTTGGCAGCTTTGATAAAAGGCCCTGAACTGCTTGTGCCACTCAAGCCGTGGCAGAGATAAGGAGGGGCCGTGGGCCCTGCAGACAAGGCCTGCCTGGGCCTGTCCCCCGCGCTGTGGTGAGGGCCACGCAGGCCAGGAGGGGCCGGGGAGCTTTATTCCAGGGCAGATAGCCGCGTCTTCTGTGACAATAAGAGGAAGTGAGATAATTGGGGGATTGAGGGAAACCACCCATGGAGACACCACTTAGCGGGAATCCCAAAACTGGAAGGAAACCTCTGTTGGTTCCTTATCGCGTTACAATGCGGAGGGGAATGATGAATTGCCCCGCGGGGCAGGGACAGGCAGCACTCAGGGATTGTCCCAAGGCCCGGGTGCCATTTGGGCCAGCTTGTTTTGGTTAGTTTTGGGGAAGGGGGAAGAGGAGAGGTGAGAGCTCGGCTCCCAGCACACAGGAGCTGTAGCTCCCAGTGCTGAGGAGGGATCACAGGCTGGGACCTTCCACCGCCAGCACCTCACACCCACAGGGGTAAAGCAGCCCACACACCACCTCTGACCTGGGGGACACTTTGGGTTGCCACTCCATCTCCTCATTCCCTGCCTTACAGCCGGCATCCCCATTCCCAATCCCTGCTCCGACACATTCTCTGTGAGCACAGGCACCTGGTCAGCTGGAGGGGACAGAAAATGCCACCTGTTTTCCACTGTTTACCTCAATCTCAGGAAAGTATTCGGATTTCTCAGGTTTCTTTTACTTTGCATACCTGCACACAACCCATGTGCTCCTACAACATCTGCAAAGACGTGGAAGAGATTTCCACTGCTCTCCTACCTCCTCTGCCAGCACTTCCCAGCCTTCCCTACCTTAGACTGTGTGTCTGCACATCCCAGTGCTCCAGGGGTTATGTTGCTAAAAATAATGACATGTGTCTGACTGATAGGGTCGTGCAGGGAAGCGGGAAGGGATCTGCTGTGGGGAGAAATTCCTGCTGCACTCAGTGCCGTGGTGCTTGCTGCCTTCTGGTAGCTTTTCCGTAGAGTAAATCCCAAGAAAGGCAACAGGCTTGGCAGAAACCAGCCCCTGCCCACCCTTCTTGCATCCAGCCCTGGGAATCCCCTGTTTTTTTCCGAGTAAAAACTGATCTAAAGCTTTTGCTATCTCAGTCCTACAAGTGGTGCTGCATTGAAGCGTTCCCATTGCTTTGGGACAAGAGGGCAGAGACCGCAAACCCCTCACTCCTGCCCAGAACAATTATCCCATCACTATCGGGGGCTCTTCACAACAGGACGGGCTGAGCAGTCAGTGGAAAGCCCTCTCAGATTGATCCCTAAAGCTCTGTCAGAGCAGGTCAGCGGCAGCAGAAGGGAAGGGACGTGGATATCGTGGGTTTCAATCCCAGGAACTCTTCATCAGCCCGAGAATTTCTGCAGACAGAAAACTGTCTCCCAGCTGTGAGACAGCCCTGAGCTGAAATCTGGGCAAAATGCAAACTGTCAAGGTATCTCCACTTGGAGATTAACCCTGTCTGAGGGGCTGCAGATAAGTCATCTTTATCTCCAGCACCAGCTATCTTTCCAAATGTGGATTCACGGTGGGTGAAAGGCACTGCCAGCCCTCCAAACAGCTCATTCCCAACCCAGCAGAAATGGGATTTTAGAGTTTCCCAGCCCAGCCCAGGGGACCTTCCCACAACCCTCATGCCTCACTCATCCTCCAGCATCACTTGTTGCGTGCTATTTTTGCCAAAAAACCAACTATTGGAGGAGGGAGACAAAAGAAAGCGTTTTCTCACTAAATATCTAAAATATTCTCTTCCTTTCACTTCAGTGTTTTTCTATCCACAAGGGCCGTTACCCTTGGAGCTGTCCAAGGGGGGAACATCAGGAAACAATGCTGACAGTCATGTTAGGAGGGGGAAAACACACGGAGCAGGGAGCAGCCAAGCTCTGACCTTTTCTCTTGGTGCAGTGGTAGATCTGGCCGTGCTCCTGGGAGATGGGGTAGGGGTTGGCAGGAGGCAGCAGGTCCTGGGAGGTGCTGGACACCCCGTTCTCACACTGGTACTGGGAGCCCAGGTTGGAGGAGGCAGAAAGGACCCTGGTCTCGCCGCTGAAGGGGCTGTGATTCGAGGACACCTTTTGTCTCACTGTGCTCCTGGGAACAACCGGGTACTCTTTACTGCAAGCCAAGAGACAACAGAGAAACGAGTCAGCAAAGCAATCAATTAATAAATAGATCAGAGGATTAATAAATGAAGGCAGCACATTAGTGTCGTGGAGTTTGTTTAGGCTTTCAGGGAAATGGAGATATCCCTCCCTGGAGGCTGCAGCCCTGTCACACTTTATCCATGCAGAATTCATTATTCCCTTTCCTTTAGTCCCCTTAAATTCATGCCTTTTCCACCACCACTGTTTTATACCCACACATAAAATAGTTTAAGCAAAATAAACAAGATTTCTATTTACATGTTGTAGCATTTACAAGCTGTATGCTGTTTGTATTTGCAATATCCACATGCATGTAAATAAAAACATCGTTTCTGCCAAGCTGACTTGGAAATTAATCAAATATTTAGGTCTACTTGATTTTCCCTTATAGGAGTTGTCCCCATTCCTTTAGCCCGGAGTCTGTCAGCCTGCTTGTCCTGGATGGGGCATCCCTGCACCACAGAGCAAGCTCAGAAAAGAGAAATAAATAAATCACAGAGATTTGATGCACACCAGAGCCTCAGCAGAGCCAGGATGGGAGGGAAAGCCTGGATTGTTCCCTTGCCCCAGATCTGGTTTGAAGTTGGGATGCTTTGCCAGCACATGCTGGAAATCCCCTCTCCTCAAAGACCCTACGGTGTTTTTTGGAGACATTTCTCCAAACACATGGGCAATGTGGCAACCCCAAAGATGATTCCTGCTCTGCAGGGAGAGCTGAAGCTGAATGGGCAGTCTCAGGCACTTCAGGTGAGGTAAAAGTCTCCTCCTGAACCCAAAGACTTCTTAAAATGCTTTAAGATCGGGTAGTACAGCACCCCAAAGTGTCACCGGGCTCAGAGCAGCCACAAAGTGCTGATGCCAACACAAGTTTTCTCCTCTGAGTCTGTAAGCATTGAACCAAGGTGGATTTGAGGAACCCCCCTCACCTGTCCAAAATCACCGTGCTGGAGCAAAGACAGCTCCTTAAATGCCATCCCCAGGCTCACCTGGCCACTTCCATGCTGAGGAGGAGCCCTGAACCTCCAGTGACACCCCTCAGGGAGGACCTATCACCGGAGAACTCAGAACTTATTTACAAAATTTAACAATAGCAATCGCATAAACCTACCCCAGCAGGGAGCTCTCATCCAAACCACTGCTCTGGTGGCTGCCAGAAACATCAGCAACCGAGCTGGAACGGGAGGGAAATTCACCCAGGAGCTCAAACCCAAAGAAATGTGGCTCTGGTTGGGCCATGAAAGCGTTCCCAACCCCGGGAGCTGGGCGCTTGCCAAGGAAAGCCTGTTCCAAAGGTGGGGTTTCATCCCCTGGAAGCAGCATTTGCTCAGAACTCAAATCCAGGCTGTGCATGAGGAACAGAACACAGATGGACTGGAGGAAGCAGGGAATTATCCCTTGGATATTCAGGGCAGCAGAGGAGATGTTCAGGCTATGTTGTGGGACTCAGAAGACCTGCCTGTGGACACCCAGCTCTTAAGAGATTCAGCTGGAGGGCAGCTTTGGTGGATTCTGGGGAAGGTCAGGAGCTGTGGCCATCAAACCTCAGGGATGACCCTCAAATCATCTGCTGGGTTCTAAGGGATCTCCCAGCCCTCCCAGGTCACAGTTTTGAGCTGCCTGTTCCACCTTCACACCGTGATCCTCAATGAAAACTGTACCAACACGACAGCCCCTGAGCTGCAAGCCCACCTTGTTTCCCTTCCAAGGGGATCATCTGCGAGGAGGTGACTCCTGGCTGGGCCCTTAGCTCTCCTGCCTGAGGAGAGGCTGCACGGACTGCCTGGATCCACCCAATCAACCAACATCCCATTCCCAAAAAAAGACAGAACCTCGTTTAGTGTCCCAGCGGGTACCTGAGAGCTCTGACGGAGGAGAAGGAGGGACATCTCATGGCGTGGTGCCAGGCCATGTGACACATCTTCCACTGGTAGATCTGCCATAGCAGGTAACCCTTGGATGAAATCCTAGAGGTGTTCTCCAACCTCACTGATTCCATGGCCCTTTTCAAAGGATGTCTCTTTGGGGCGTGATCCCTGTGGGGGTTTCTCACCATAAATCCTCAGTGGGACCCCATAAAGGCCAGACCCTCGCTGTGCCATCCCCACACTAACCCTGAGGAGCCATCCCCACCCCAGATACTTCTCACCCAAACCAACACTTTCCTCTCTTTCAACGGAGAGCTGAGAGCAGGAAAAAAATGAACAACCTGATTAGGGATTTTATTTCTTGAAAAAACACTTTCCTACAATCATGAAGGTCAGAAGAGACCTCCAGCGTTGAGTCCAACTTTTCATCAACACATTGTCAATTAACCAGAGTGCCACACCCAGTCATTCCTTGGACACCTCCAGGGATGGAGACTGCCCACCTCCATGGGCAGCCCATTCCAGTGCCTGACCCCCCTCCCAGTGAGGGAATTCCTCCTGCTGGCCAAAGTGAAGTTCAGCTCCTTTCTGGCCAAGAAGGAGCTGTTTGTCTGCTTTTACCCCAAGTGCCAGAGCACAGGGGTGTTGGGTTCCAGATTCCTTCCAGACCGCATTTCCCAGGGAATGTGACAAACTCCATGGCCATGAGCGAGGACTGTGCTGCTCTGGGGGACACAGCAGGAACTGGGAGTCACACAGGACAGGGAACAGGTTGGAGGCACCAAGTTTCCAAGCAGCAATTCCCAGGAGGTACCGCAATAACTTCTCTCCAGACTGAAATATTTCCATTTCAGTCACAACATGGTGGGTGCTATTTTTGCCAAAAAATCAGCTGGTGGAGGAGGGAGACAAAGGAAAGTATTTTCTCACTAAATATCTAAAATATTCTCTTTCTTTCACTTTGTTGTTTTTCAGTTCACAAAGGCCATTATCTCTGTAATTCTGCATATTCCTCCTTGTAGGAGCTGAAATAAATCTTTGGTATCTTCTAGAGCAACGATCATCTCAAAATATTTCTATTTTTTTTCCCTATTTTTTCCTGAGCCCAATATATAGAGTGCACACCTATCATTTTTAAAGACTGAAGGACAAACTAAAATGGATCAAATTATTATTTTTTTTCCTAGAAGTCACTATTCCCAAAGTAGCAGCTGTTATCCTGGGCTATAGTTTAATAGAATGAAAGGTTTCTGTCCTATCCAGAAATTTTGCTGTCCAAAAAAAACCTGTAGCAAAGTAAGAGGGGTCAAAAAAATGTATTAAAGCTTGACTTAAGCAATGTAGGAAATTGTCCACAAAGCAAGGACGAGGTTGGTGATGCTCCTGGGCCAGGATGTTAGTTTTACCTGGGGTGTTAATATGCTACTTTCATTTTTGCATTAAAAATGGCAAAACTAAAAGAATTTTTTTTAAAAAAAAATTGATCGGGAAAAGAATTTACAAGGAGAAAATGGTCCCTGGTCTATTTAAAGTCTGCTGGAGGCTAATAGTTAATATTTAATAACTATATTAAAGTAGCAGAGGGGGACAGGGTGGAGCAGCAAAAGGTGCTGTGTAATATTTTGATTTTTGTTAAAGCTTGGGGAAAGAAATGATGGATGAGGTCCAAGATCATGGGTGCTGGACTCTGTTCTTGCCCCCCACATGACCAGAGGTTCCCCAAATCCACAGTTCAGCAGCTCTGCAGAACTTTCCCAACAGCACCCACATTCCACTTCAAATTCATCAGATAACTCCCACCCTGCAGATCAGGGGAATCCCTCCTGTAATTCCACATCCCAGCTCCCACCTCTGCCAGGCGGGGTTAGAAACTCAGTCTCATTTTCTCTCATCCCCTTTCCCTGGCTGAGTGATGCTCTCACCACAGCAGACTGAAGAGTTTTTTGTCAGATCGCTTCTGCCACAATCTCGTGGCCAGCAAAGAATTCAAAGGAGCAAATTCAGGCTGGTTTTGTAATCTCAGAACCAGAAACCTTATTGGCCACTGCAAATTAATAATAACTGGAAAAATTATAAATACAGACCTTCACGGAGCAGCGTCCAGTTCACTTTCTTGCTTATTACTACACTCTAAGAGAATAATAATTTTCCATAGATTTTCATGTGCAGGCCTGAATTTTCCTGATGTACCAGCCAAGGCATAGTAAATGCAGCTGCCAGACAAAAACCTTGAAAACCTCTTCAAAAATCCACCATTTAGAAGCTCCTTCATTGAAGCACCCAACCCCTGCTGGCCCTAAACAAGTTCTTTTAGAAGCTGTTCCTGATATTTCTGCAACAAAACATTGGATACCTCAAGGCTTTCCAGAGTTGCTGTAGCTCATGGCAACGAGGCTTCAAAAGATTTAATTAATATCAGACCCCAAGGATCACCTTGGCCTCCAACAGATCCTTGGGATCTGATATTTAATGGGAAATATCAGATGGGAAAGGATTTCCTTTCCATGTTTTCACAGCAGCCTTGGAAATCCCTGAACTGTCTCAATCTTGTTCACAATATCAGACCTTAGTCTAAAACCTGACCCAAGGTTGAACACAGGGATTCCACTCCACTCTTTCCAAACTTCCAGGAGATTTTAACTCCTCCTTGGGCAGTCCCAACAGAAGGACAAATATTTGTCACCCTATCAGTGCTGTCCCCTCTACCCAGCACAGAAACACCCCCCAATTCCAGATGTGCAAATGCACCTCAGTGGCTTTGGGGTTTGGAGTTCCCAGGCCACCAATTGTTGTCCTTCCTGCTGAGGCTCAAGAGGAGGGAAGAAGTGGAAGTCAGCCCTAACAGACACAGCCAAAGGAAGAAGGGGGAAAAATAGCCTGGAATAAACAGATCATCTCCCAGGAAAAAAAATAATCAACCCAAACCCCATTGTCAGTGTGCATTCATTTCAGCTGATTTCCAGCACACTGAAATAAAATTGAACCACTCTCAAGAGGCGGTCTGGAAGTGGATAAACTACAGCAGGGAAGGAGGTGGTAGGAGAGGAATTACTGAGAACTTCCTGCAGCTCAGCCCCTGATTAAACACGACCCCTCCCCGTGTGGGGACCGCGGAGCAGCCCCACAGAGAATAACACCCCAGAAGTGCAGCAACACAAATCCAAATGTGCACTGAGGAATAGGGGAGTGCTCACTGCCCCATTCTCCCCCAACACAGGCAATGTCCTGACCTGCTGCCAGGGCCTGAGGGGTCCAATATCCCTGGGCTGGGTGTGTGCACGGGAATCTCAGGCAGCTGAACAAGGCCAAGCACTGGGGTAGGGGCAATCCTGGGGTCAGTCCAGGCTGGGGGTGAAATGGTGGAGCAGCCCTGGGGAGAAGGGATTGGGGGTGCTGGTGGGTGGGAGTTGGACATGCCCCAGCACCCAAAAAACCTCCCAGATCCTGGGCTGCCTCCCCAGCATCACGGGCAGCAGGGCCAGGGAGGGTTCTGCCCCTCTGCCCCACTCAGGTGAGACCCCACCTGCAGAGCTGCCCCAGCCCTGGGGCCCAGCACAGGAAGGACCTGGAGCTGCTGGAGCAGATCCAGAGGGGGCACCAGGATGGAGCAGCTCTGCTGGGAGGAAACTGGGATTGGAATTTGTCTCTGGAAAAGAGAAGGTTTCAGGGTGACCTGCAAGAAAGTTGGACAGAGAATTTACAAGGGCCTGGAGTGACAGGAAAAGGGGAAATGGCTTCACACTGACAGAATAGGGTTAGATTGGATATTAGAAAAAAAACCCGTCCCTGTGAGGGTGGGGGGATCCAGCACAGGATTCCCAGAGAAGCTGTGGCTGCTCCTGGATCCCTGGCAGTGTCCCAGGCCAGGCTGGACAGGGCTTGGAGCCACCTGGGACAGTGGAAGGTGTCCCTGCCATGGCAGGGGGTGGAATGAGATCATCTTTGAGGTCCCATCACCCCAACCCATTCCATGATGGCCCTGTGGTCTGTTAACTCCTCTGAGCAGGGCAGCCCGAAGCCATCGCTGCAACCAACCCAGAACCAGCAATGGAACGAACCAGGTAGAGACCAAGAGCTCTCATCAGCGGGAAAACAAAGATACATTTCTCCAGAAAAAGGTGTTGGAGTAAGAGCAACACAAGAGGAGCTGGAGAATGGATGTGGGCCAGAGGCAGCACCTCATCCCCTCATGCTGGGCACAGCTTCTCCTGATCAAATCCTGCTGCTCAGACCCCCCAAAGGAAGGTCAATGGCAGAAACTGCAGCTACCCTGTGCTTCTGGAGTGGCTTTCTCACTTCTAAAAAGCTGTGAACAAGTGAGGTCTGCCCAGCTTCCTCTTGAATTTCATCCGAATTCTGTCGAATTCCACAGAACACATTTCAAGGCTGCAGTTTCAACCAGGAGCAGGAAAATTTCCTGGGGGATGTGTGCTGGAAGAAAGCATCCTCCCCCCAGCAGGTGCTATCACACCAAGCCTCACACTGAGAACGTTTCAGACAGAGGGTGAAATCCTGGGAGATTTCAGTGACAGATCCTGGGACGTGGAAGTGAATTAAGGGTGCAGTGAGGAGACACAAGGAGAACAAGGTCATTTGCAGCAGACCAAGACTGACCTACACGAGTCAGCCTGGTGCCTCTCAGTCCAAGAGGATGTTGGAGTGCCAGGGAACCCCAGAGGCTCCTCCATTTCCTCTGCTGGCGCCCCAAAATGCACTGTCACCTCTGTCACGCTGGCTCTGACTCATGGGACTGATTTTGTGTCCTCTGTGTCTGGCCCTGTCTCTGTTCTCAGTGACACGTGGGAATCTCTGGAATAATTCCTTTGGAGCCAAGAAGATTGCTGTGGATTAATGCCAAAGGCAGCAAACTGGCTCGTGATCCTTGATGGAGAGAACACAGCCACAACGTCACACCGTGCTGTCACTCTTCCCTGTCACATGGGCCATTCTGGATTTTTTTTTTGGTCACTTTTCAAGGGCTCAGAGTATCCATCGAGGGAGCCAAGAGCCACCAGATTTCAAAGAGAAGGGTAAACAAACAATCTTTTGGGGTCAGTTTGCCAGTTGAGCCATTCTCTAGCAATAAACCAGAGTCGCATTTTGGAATGACATCATCATCCCCCTCAAAAGCCTTCCCAATGGAAGCCTCAAGTGCTGAACTGCATTAATTTACAGAATTAATTAATTGCAAAATAACCAGGGCCTTTCAGACTTCCAGAAGCTCTTCAGCCCCCACAAGAACCACCACAGACAATGGGAGCTGCAGATGAGTAGCAAGAATTGGTTACAAGGTTGACCAGAATTGCTCCCTCACAGTGCTTCAGCTCCACAAATGTAGTAAAAACTCACATCCCTTTATGCATTTTCCTTTCTTTTTAATAGTTTTGGGCGGTTTTACCCAAATCAATAAAATAAAAAACTCGATCTCATGCTCAGAAACTTGAAAACTTTGAAAAACCTCTTTGAAAAACCGGAGGGTCTGTCCTACCAAAGAAGCTGCTGAAGGCACCTCTTGTGCTTCAGGAAACAAAGGCAGCGGGAGGAGAATGAACATTCAGTGCAATTTGGATTTCTCTGGAGCTCACGGCTCCTCTTTTTCAATGAAATCCTCTGCTGCTGAAAGTCTTCACCTCACTCCTGAATGAAGTTCTACCTGGACAGACTTATTAACTTTTTTTTCTGGGAAACAAGAGGGATAAACCAATATGGGAGGCCCTGGAAGGGAGAAAACCATGGAGAGGAACGGACTTGAAGCCATGGGGAATGTCAGCTCAGCAGTTTCTGGCACAAAAGGCTGTGCACTGTTATTAAAATGTGGGGGTTTTCCAGCTACTTTTATCATAAAGAAGGAATAGCCCTAAAATGCATCTCAACATATTTTCGAAGAGCAAAAATGGACATCAGTCCCCTAAAACCAGGACAGGCTGACTGGTCCATCACTGGGAAACAACGTCATAAACATACATTTATGTATTAAAATATATAATATATAAATTTTACTGCATTTTAATACATATTTATATGTTAAATCTATATAAACCCACAAAAGGCAGGGCATAGTTCTGCAACGTTCTCAATCCTGAATGGTTCTTTATCTCATAGACACAACCTATTTTTTATGGCTACAATTTATTTATATATATAACCGATTTTATACCTGGTTTTATGTATTTTCATATATAATTTTGGATATATTCATATATCTACGTAAAAAAACCCACAAAGGTGGGCACATATTTGCAACCTTGAATGGGTCTTTATTTTACTATAATCATCTCATCCTGCCCTCCCTTAAAAAAAAATGCCACCTTTGTAAAGGCAAACAGCCATGTCTCTGCTGAGAAATTAAAATGAACATCAGAAATTATCCTGTAAAGGCAACGGTTTTAACCCTTCCAGCCCTGAGTGGGTGCATTTATATATTCCAAGTGTTTCTGTTCCCTGGATCATCGCCCGCGGCCCCTGCATAAAAATGCCAATCAATTTTTAGCACGTGGCTTGATGCCACGCTCTTCATATGGCACCGAGCCCTTCCTGTTCCACCTCCTGCTCCAAAAAACCCCCCCTCGTGAATCCAAACCTTCAAATCTTTCCAGTGACTGTAATGAAAGGATGGTTTGGCAGCAAAAAAAAAAAAAAAATATTGGGGGGGGCACACATCATCACTCAAGTTCCAGCAGAAATTGGGAGACTGGCACGGGGTGGGGGGAGCTATTTCAGGGGGTAGTGCCACCATAAATAAATAAATGTTGACAGATCCTGCCAGGATCTGCTGGAAAAAGGCAGGCAGGGAACACAGGGCACATTCAGGAGACCACGGAGATGGTTTCGATGGAGCAGATGGAGTGGTACATGTACCTTTTTTCTACGTCTGCCTTGGCTTTTCTGGGGCTGAGCCTGAACACGTTGGTACACAGGGGGGCATTTGCCCCGTTTGAGGCGGGTCCTGGGCACGCAGGAATTATTTGGTGCCTGACAGCACAATTCTCCTGGCTACGGAGAGACACGCTCAGGTCGTCAACTACAACAACCCGGGGTGACCACCTACAGCTGGCTCCTGGGTGGGCAGGGGGAAAAACCCTCCCATCTGAAGGTCCCAGAGCAGGTCCCTCCAGCAGGAGCCGGAGGATAAAGGATCCGAGTGGCTCCTCCCCTCCTGGAAAATGCTCTATTGAGAATCTCCATCTGTCTTAGTTAAAATCGTGGGTATGGCACCATTCCTGCAAAATATTTGCACCAGGAAGCAGCTTGACACATGGAGAAAGTTCCAAGTGAAGCGAAAAGCATGAAGTTAATTACCAGCAGGACCTGACATTTAGAAAAGGACATTAAACAGGATTTTCAAACAAGATTTAGGCTTGGTTTCCAGCTTAAGTACTTGCAGCCAAACCCGAGATTCAAAAAGGTCTCCTCAGCACCTGGCCCTGGAGATCCCAACATTTTCTAACCTTTCCTTCTTCAGCCTGAAAGCACCACACCTCTGCTGTGCTCTGCACATCCAGAACCCAGCAGGCAAACACTCCCCTCCTGCCAAAGCCCCTCCAAAGCCAGTAACAACAGAGCACAGGACTCTCCACCACCGTCTCCAGAGGCAGCTGGAGCAGGCTTAGAAAGCCTTCTCCCAAAACAAGCCTGGGAGCCTTGTCTCTCCAGTGCTGTCACCTGGGAGAAAGGAACACTCAGGAATTCTTGCACAGTGGCCTGGTGGCCAGAGCAGCTTCCAGCCAGTCCAGGTGTTTAGTGGCTCTAAGTCCACGTGCAGCCTCAGAGGTGAGAGTTTAGTACAAAGCTAAAGGTTGTTCTGGAAAGAAATGCAAAGTCCCTGTGGCCAAGCCAGCATCCCATGAGTGAGGTCCTGCCTCTGCCACCCCGCAATTAAGGAATTCCCCTGGGAGCAGAAGGGCCAGGATTTTGGCCCCACGTCCTGGGAATATTTCAACAACCGGGAGTAGAACACCCATGTGGACGCCGAGGCAGGGAGTGGCACCGTGTCCCAGCTCAGACCAAGCCACCAGGGACGTGCCAAGCAAAGCCCAGGTGGCTCTGGTGGCCCTGGGAGGGTCCCCATGAGGGTGACAGACGTTACCTCTGCATCCTGGACATCCTGTGGAGCTCCATGTCGTCGCTGCCGCGGAAGCCTTTGGCAAAGGGGTTGTTCTCGATCTTCAGCTGGGTGATCTGAAAGGGAGGAAACGCAACGGGGTCATCGCCAGTGCAAGGCATGGCCTGGGAGAGAGGGGATGGTGGTTATTAAACCCAAGGCAGGTGGGGTGGGAGGGAAAATACAGCTTGCAGGAGCTCCAGTCATCCCTCAGCTCAGGCACTGACCACTCCAGATGGGCCTTTCCCTAGAACGCTCCACAGGAGAAATATCTCCTGTCAACAGCCTCTCGCTTCTCCCAGGCCTGTCCCATAACTAACACGTGGGACTGCTCACACACGTTTTTCTCTGGAGAAAATCTGCTTTCTGAGAGTTCTTACTTTCATTCTGCTCTTGGGACAGAAAGGGCTTCACTGCTCAGAGGAGCAGGGATGGAGGTAGGCTCTGAACAAATCCCAGCAAGCATTTTCTCATCAACGCACAGGCAAGACCAAACCCTCACCCTTCAGACCCTGCGCCCTCTCTCTCAGTGAATCTCATCCTTTGGGTGTTTCAGACCAGCTAAATGTGCTCCAGCTGCTCTGCCTCTGCCATCCTGCCCCACACCTGGCAGCGCTGCATGGACCAAAATTACCTAAATTACTCTGAGGGCAACTTCACCTGTGCCCATCAAACCCTGGAGGAGGAATTTTTGTCTCCCCATCAATTCCAGTTTACTCACTCATTGAGCTACCTTGAGAATCTGAAGTTGAGCTGGATGAGTCCCCTTAGACTCGACTTTGGTCCTCTTAAAACATCTACATTTAACTTTTAAAGCAGCTGCAGGACAGACCATGCCCTTACCCAAAGGGTCTGTGCTGCTCCAGGAGGTTTAATCCCCTCCTGCCCTACTTTTCCTTTGGTGAGCAGGGCTTGTCGTTCAGGCCAATATTAATTGTGGACCAGCAACACCCTCAGCCACCTGTGGATTTTGTAAAAACTCACTCTGCCATGCCAAATCTCACTCTGCCATGCCAACCACGCTTTGGTGCCTTGGCTGAGCCTCGATCGGGTGTGTTATTGCTGCAAAGCCCCAAAATTTGGGCAGAAGAGGGAAAAGTTCCCTTTTTTTCCTCTTTTCTCCATCAGTGCCTGGCAGTCTGAGCTCTGGGCAAGGAATCAGGAGAGACACTTGCCCACGAGGAAAGACAACCCCGTGTTTGCCACTGGAGGAACCTCACGCTCTCACCACGCTCTGTGGAAATCCCGTCCTTCCTTCCTATTGAAACTCGGCCAAGGGGAAGGAAAGAGCTCAGGATTAACGGAGGGAGAACAGAGAGAGGTTCATGTTCACCGAGGCAAGCACAAACAACCGGGCCCACCTCCCTGCCAAAATCCAGAGAGGAAAATCTGGCTCGCCCAGAGTCAATAGCAAGCCTCGCCAGGTGTATGCACAACCAGATTATTTTGCTCTTTCCTTGTCTTTTTGCATATTTTTTTTTCCAAGGGCTGTTTGTTTATTTGCCATTTTTGCCTCATTCAGCCCCAAATTTCTCACAGAGCCCCCCACCACACTTACACTTATCTCCACAGGCATTCCCATTAAATCAGGACCTTACTTCAGCACATAAACAAGCCCTTGGCACTGGTTTTTTTTTTTTTTTGGTCCCTCATTTCAGATTTCAAAGAGAAGGGCAAACAAACAATCTTTTGGGGTCAATTTGCCAGTTGAGCCATTCTCTAGCAATAAAACAGAGGTGCATTTTGTAATTAAACCCCCCGAATTATTACACAACCAGCCGTGTATTTTGCAAAGCAGCTGCCTATCGGTTTGAAGGTGGCGACTCTTCTAGAATGAATAATAGGCATTATTCAACGTTTTGAATGTTCCTGAAGGCCTGTAAATGTAGGAGTTGTCCTCCCTCGCCAACCCCAATGGCAATATTTGCTCACATAAGCGAAGTCCTTCAGCGAGTGAGGATTTACAGGATTGGCACCGGCGCACAAAGGCACAAAGGGCCGGATTCATCCCAACCTGACCGAAGGCGTTTTAACCAAGGCGCCTGCGCTGGGAGCCCGGGCTCCCTGCTGGAACCAAGGGAGGGAGATGGGGACTGCCAGAGGGCTCTGGGGTGGGTGGCAGTGCCTTCACAGGTCCCCAGTGCACTCTGGTTGCTGCAGGAGGAGCCAGCTGTGCTCCAGCCCCTCGTTTAAGCGCCTCGGTTGAATGCCCCATTTGATTCCTCCAGCTTTTAATCACCCACGAAATAGCAGCCAAGATATCAAGATGGGACCTCAATATTGCAAATCTGTTGGTTTAGTAGAGAAGTCCCCTAACCCACGTGAGGAACACACTTAGAAGTAAAGGTGTTGATGCTGGTGGCCAAAAGCCCCGAGAGAATCACGGCCAACTTCAGCTTCCTTAAAATTAAGGCTCTGCTGGATCGAAGGCTTCTGAAAACCAGGGGCTACACATTTAGAATTAATTCTTTGCTGTGTTCAGATGGATTGGAGCTTCCAGAACAAAGCTTCCCTAGGTGACAACTCACGGCATCAGCCACCACACAGCCAGGAGAGCCCGAGCCAGATTTAACAAAACCGTGCACAACAAACTAGAAAATGGAGAAAAGGTTGGTGAATCCCTGCTGTAGCAAACAACCTGTGGAAGATATTTCGTTTGGCCACTTTTTTTTGCCTGACTTCCAAACTATTTCAGAGGTGGAAAAGCAAACACAGAGGTAAATAAACCTTCTTCTGGATCAGCTTTGCCACAGCAAAACTGAGTTTAATTGACTATAACTCATGGTGGGGCACGGGGGGAAGAAAAGCTGTCGGAAAGTCAAATGACAATTACCTCATGAAAAATAAAACAGAATACAACGTCCTGCAAGGTCATTAAGACAGAGTGCCCAGGGCTGAATTATACAGCACGGGTTCCATAAAACTGAAGGGCTTTGTTTGCGTATTTGTTACTGAACCTCCCTGGCTCCTGAAGCTGCCACAGACCCTTGGAGAACAGAGCTTGGCAGGGTGGAGCCTCCCAGATTTCCCCTTCTCAGGGCTTGTCTGACCTATGGCTTCATCTTCACTTTAACTAGAAGTGACAGTTCCCAATGGAATCGGGAATCCCAAAGGAATCCCTGGGCTGCTCCCCTGCACTCCTTTCTCTGGGCTAATTGGCCACAAAGCTCTTCTGCTGAGACCTCCCCAGCAGCATCTTTAGCTCCAGCATGGTGGAATTTAGCTTTGCGTCCAGTTAGGTCGAGGAAGAACGCTTTACTTCTTTTTCCTTTTCCACAGACATGTATTTTTATGGGATTTGTGCCTAACGGCTCAAATATCACTATGGCCAAAATCAAAACGACCATTTTGTGTTATTTTTTATCCAGAACTTGCCATGATAAGATTTTTCTCAATTGCTTCTCACTTCAGAAGTTGGAACAAAGTTAAAACTTTGTTAGGGGTGATGTGCTCCACATCAGGTGCTCTGGGCTCTATTTCATTTATTTATTTTGCTATCAACTTTTTTTTAAGCCCTTGAGGGAAAACATCACACCCTGATCTCTTTGGGCTCTTCTGAAACTAAGAAAGGTTGGGCATTCCAGAAAAGGACTTTGTGTTCTGCAAGGAATGCGCACCCTTAATTTCTCAGTTCTCTCTCAGACCACTTGGAAAACTTAAAACTGATTGGGGGGGAAAAAAGGAAATCCCCGTTTAGTGATGAAGAGGAGCAGGTGATCACCCTTGGGAGGTGCAGAGCACTCCTGGACCTCCCCTCTCCTTGGGGGTCCCTGTTCTCCCTGGCCTGCGGGTGGCCGTGGTCCTGCTCAGGGTGGCAGAGAGGGACCGGGAGCAGCCGTGCCATCCCTGGAGCTGGCAGGGCTGGGAGCCCCGGGAGCATGGCCCCGGGGAGGGAGAGCACAGAGAGCTTTTCTTTCACTCTCTCACGTAGCCCAGGGGGAAACCAAGGCAGGATGGAGGAGGAAGCCAAACCAGAGGAGTGGGAAGGAGAGAAACTGATGAAGACAAGGTGCCTGCTGAGCCCACGGACGTGTGGGCCGAGCAGAGCAGCTGGATGGGCAGCTGGGGCCCGGAGCCCGAGGAGAAGGCCAGGAGAAGGGAGGACAGGGGGGAGTTGCTGGCAGAGGGAAGAAGAGGCTGGGCCCAAAGGCAGTGGAGGAAATGGCAGGGCCTGGGAGGCTGGTTGGAGGCTCTGGGGGGAGACAGAGGGGCTCATTGAGGAGGCTGCTGGCTGACACAGGGATGAGGGATGGGAAGGGAGAGCTGGCACAGCGCTGTGGGGGAAGGAGATGGGTCTGCAGGTGGGAAGGACGCTGGCTCCAGGGGGTGTCTTTGCCAAGCTTGAGGCTCAGGGCTGCTTTGAGGGCCAAAAGGGTCCAGAGGCTCAGGGCTGGCAGGGAGCAGAGACAAGACTGGGGACAGAAGGAGACAAGGCTGGTTTGGTCGCAGTTGTGAAGGGCACGAGACCTCTGGAAAGAAGCACTGTCCCACCAAGGCTGGAACAGCACTGAGGGCCTGAGAGCAGAGATGTGAGGAGCCCCAGAGAGGGTCAGGGACAGAGAGTGGCTCAGTGCCATCCCCAGGTGTCCCAGGGCTGCACAGAAGCCACCAGGTGTGGTGATGGAGAGGAGCTACTTGGCCTCACCTTGCCTAACCCCAGGGAGCACTGGGGGACCCCTGTGGAGAAGCCCTGGGTAAGGACGGGGGCTGTTCCCTCTTGCCAACAGGATGGAGAAACACAGGGACAGTGACCCAGGTGGGGCAGGGAGTGCCTGGGGGGCTACACACAGGAATCCTATGAGATGCCAGCCAGGCCACCACGCTGGTGGCCACTGAAGTGGTGGAGGTGGCCACCTACAACCTAAGACAAGGAGAACTGAGCTCTCAGGAGAAGAGAGAGCCCAAGGACCAGCCCCAGGCCCAAGGACCTGGCCACCTCCAGCCCTCAAACACCGTGACAAGAGGCCACACGCTCAGAGGGGAGAGGCAGCTCTCCAGAATTCCCCGGAATGCCGCACCAGCTGAGTCAGCAGTGTGGTTTCAGCACGGGGGCTTTTCAGGGGAAGGATGAGCCTCTCTGCTCAGAAATCCCACCGGACATCTGGGAGTGAATCCATCTTCAGCCATGCCCTGCCCTCCTCCTCTGCTTCACCCTGGTGCACGCAGCATTTCTAGGTGCCTGGAGAATCCCACCGGGGCTAACCTTTCCGTAAAAGAATTTTGGCTCCCAAGAATGTTAAATAACTTAGGGTGGGGGGGGAGAAAAAAAATTCAGCATAAAACCGGATATCCTGAGGGGGGGAACCAATATAAAGCCCAAGCCCAGCTAAGGGGGAAAGTAGGTTGTAAAAATTAATGAGAATAATTGTTGTGAATTCTCGCTTTTGAAAGAACCCTCGTGAGGGGAGAACCTTAATTATTTCTGTCTATTAGGTTCATTTCCTGGTCCTAAGCAGAGAGCTCGTACCTAATAAATACAAGCCAGTAACACAATGCTTTAAGCTACAGCAAAACGGTGCTTAACTGCAGGGGAAGTTAATATTTGGGGATCGACCAGGCACCCATTGTGTAAATGGCGAGGAAATGAAACGTGCATGTGACCCTTTTTAACACCTCGATATTTCTGGGGTGTTTTCAAGGCTAGCAGGGAGGGGGGAGGTGACCAACGGAGCTGCTGACAACCGCCCTGAAAACCCCACCAAAACTCTCCTCATAGCTTAAGCCTCTTTTTGGGGGAGTAGGGCTGAGGAGAGGGAGATCCCAGGGTGCTTAAATATCTTTTCAGGCTGTGGAAAATATCAGGGGAAATAAGCACGAGCCCTACATTGGGATTGCAGCTGTGCTCTTGGAATAAATTGGCCTATCTGGAAGCAGGCAGGTATTTCTATGAGCTGTGTGAGCATGGGCTCAAATGCGTTTTGGGGTGAGTCACACGATTAATTCTGTAACAGAATTCGGCTATAACACAGCTCTTGAAACCTAAACCCCATGCAGGGATGAATTTGTGTCCGTAAAATACGTGGGGGTATAAAACTCTGTGTAAAATATGTCAGAGGCTGGGTGGGGTGGATGGGGAAGATTGCAGGAGGGATGAGCCACAGGTGAGGGGTGAAGGTGAGAGAGAAAAATGGGGGAAAATCAGCAGTGCACAGACAGAAAGAGCTGGGGATGCTCCACACGTGGGGGGCTGCCCCACACACGGGGGGCTGCCAGCCTCTGTGGCAGGGGGGAAACGCAGCCTGTGCTGCAAGAGGAAAACCTGATTTTCCAAGCAAGCTCTCAGCTCTGAAAGCTGAGCTCAGGTTTCTGCTGGTGGAAAAGACCCCAACCCAGTCTCGCCCGCCTCAGCTGGAGGATGTTTCTCCTCAGCATTTGCATCAACCCCAATATCATTACCCATCTGCACTGGGGTGAGCTACAAATTTCATTCCCTTCCCTGCGGGGAGATGCCATTTGGGGAAGATCATCCCCTGGTTTATTTTTACGACTCTATCTTTCCCAATTGAGATTTTATCTTGGGGCTACAGCCACTCTCGCTCCGTTCCCCCCGATCCCAAGCAGCGTGGGGAGGAACGTGTGTGTGTGTCAGGGGGCAGAGGGATGTCAGAGCCTGTAAAACGTGTCAGGGGTGTGTAAAACGTGTCCTGGTGGGTGCAAATGTCTGCTGGGCTGGGGGGGTGTGTGTCTGTGGGGATTCCTGCCCGTGTCGGACGCACAGATGTCATTTCTTATCACACAGATGTTGCGGATTTACAGTCAAATATCCCTGCTCCTCCTAGCATGGCACTTTTCCCAAACTACTGTTACTTACATGTTCCTGCTTTGCTTTCGTTTTATTTGCATGATCATTTCTTTCCCTATAAAACAGCCCCGGTTTTTTCTCTTCAAAGGGGAGCAGTTCCATTCACGTGTTTTCTCCTCGGGAAATGCCTTTAAAGCAGGCAGTGTGTCCTGTTTTATTAACTCCCACTTCTATTAATATTATATTCTTTCTCCAAATCCATCAAGCAGAAGTTAAACTTGATTTTATAGCATCCACAGTGGAGTTATAATTTAAGGCATAATTTGGCAAGGACTCAATTTGGATTCGGTTTGCTTGTCCTGGCTGTGCCAGCAGCTCCTATTTTAAAGGGCAGGGAAGTGTTTTCCTTTCTCCCTGGTTATGGTGGAGTACTCTTTCTTCTCCAGCCCAGCTCTGCTCTCTGCACCTTGCTGGCCAGCTGATGGATAGAGGAAATGCAATTGTTTCACACGGGTTTACAAACCTGCATTTCCAGGAAAGCATCCAGGATTTCTTTGGGGTGCTAAATGACTTTTCTCTCTTTGAGAAACAATTATTCTATCGGGTACCAAGGAGCCATCCTACCTGCCTGTGGGTTCAGGTTTATAGAAAGTGCTTTTTATGTGATTAAGAGAGGAATCTGTGCTTTTGAAATTGAGTTTTCCTGGGGCTGTGCCCTAGAGAGGGTCTGTGGGCAGTGACAAGGGACAGTTGATGAAAGACATCCCTGATTCATCTGTGGAGAACCACCTCAACCCTCAGCCCTCAGCCTTCCTCCTCCTCCTCCTCCTCCTCCTCCTCCTCCTCCTCCTCCTCCTCTGCTGGGTGGGGAAGCCCAAAAAACCCAGCAGGGAAGGATCGGGAGCAGCGGGCTCCTCACAGAGGGGCAACCACAGCACGCCAAGAAATCCCTCATTCCACCCAACCCTTTTCTATTCCAGCAGAACACAAACCCATCCCGTTATTTTCGTGGGGGTTTTTTTTGTCTGTTTGCCTGATGTCGGGAGCTGAGCCTCCCTTTCCTGGCCGGGCCCCCCGGCTGCCGAGCCCGCAGCCCCCCGTGGGCAGCCGGGTTATCAGCGCCCGGCCGCGGAGGGGAGCGCCCGGCTCCCTCCTCCAGATTAGGAGCCTTTGACCCGTGGGGAGCGCGGGGGGGGGAAGATAAAGCGAACTTCCTCGGTTGGTCGTCTCCATGTGAGCAAAGCATCCTGGTGAGCTCATTCCCCCCTCCCCGGCTCGCCCCTGTGGATGCTTTGTGTGGCCAGGAATAACAGAGGGGATGGGATGGGGATGGGAGGAGAGGAAAGGGGAAGGGAGGAAGAAAAAGGGGAAGGGAGGGGAAAGGAAAAGGGCGGGGAGGGGAAAGGACAAGAAGAAAGGACAAGGGGACAAGGGGAAGAGAAAGGGGAAGAGAAAGAAGGAAGGGAAGGAAAAGATGGGGAGAGGAGAGGAGAAGAAGAAAGGACAAGGGGAGAAGGATAAAAGAAAGAAGGGGGAAAGGAGAAGGAAAAGAAGGGGGAAAGGAGAGGGAAAAGGAGGGGGAAAGGAGAGGGAAAAGAAGGGGGAAAGGAGAGGGAAAAGGAGGGGGAAAGGAGAGGGAAAAGGAGGGGGAAAGGAGAGGGAAAAGGAGGGGGAAAGGAGAGGGAAAAGGAGGGGGAAAGGAGAGGGAAAAGGAGGGGGAAAGGAGAGGGAAAAGGAGGGGGAAAGGAGAGGGAAAAGGAGGGGGAAAGGAGAGGGAAAAGGAGGGGGAAAGGAGAGGGAAAAGGAGGGGGAAAGGAGAGGGAAAAGGAGGGGGAAAGGAGAGGGAAAAGGAGGGGGAAAGGAGAGGGAAAAGGAGGGGGAAAGGAGAGGGAAAAGGAGGGGGAAAGGAGAGGGAAAAGGAGGGGGAAAGGAGAGGGAAAAGGAGGGGGAAAGGAGAGGGAAAAGGAGGGGGAAAGGAGAGGGAAAAGGAGGGGGAAAGGAGAGGGAAAAGGAGGGGGAAAGGAGAGGGAAAAGGAGGGGGAAAGGAGAAGGAAAAGAAGGGGGAAAGGAGAGGGAAAAGGAGGGGGAAAGGAGAAGGGAGGGAAGAAAAAGGAGAAGGAAGGAAAGAAAAAGGAGAAGGAAAGAAAGAAAAAGGAGAAGGAAGTGAAGAAAAAGGAGAAGGAAGGGGTGGAAAGGAAAAGGGGAAAGAAGAAGAAAGGGCGAAAGAAGAAGCAGGGAGGGAAGAGGGGCTGAGGCCCTGAGGAAGAGCAGCAGGAAGAGAGAAGGAGCGGGATGCGGTTTGCCGGGCGGGGGCCGGCCCAGCCCCTCACCTTGTGGTTTTGGTAGGAGGTGACGGCGATGAAGGCGGTCTCCGGGAAGACGTGGGTGCAGAAGGCCGTGTTCTTGGAGCCGAAGCCGTTGTTCTCGTCCGCTTTGACGATGTGAAGCCGGGGCTGGTACTTGTGCATGGAGTTCAGGATGATCTGGGCAGGGGGAGAAGGAGAGGACATCCCGTGGGAATGGAGGGGGCACAGCGCGGCGCATTCCTCCCTTCCCAGGGGAGGAGAAGGACAGAGACCAGCAGGAACCCACCGCCCCTTCCCCAAAATTTTCGCCCCTTTCAGGACTCCCTTCGAAGGGCAGATTGAGGTGTTGGGGTAGGGACCGGATCTCTCCAGAAACCCAAAAATCCAGCAGGGCCGGGAGCTGTCAGAGGTGGTTCCTCACCTGCTGCCCCCTCCCCACACAAACCCCTGAGGGGCCAGAGCTGCTCCCCCAGCTCATGGGGGAAGCTGCTCCCCATTTTCGTGGGGAAAATCTCCCCATTTCGTGGGGGGAAATGAGGGGCCCGAGCATCTCAACACCCCCACCCCATCCCAGAGCGAAAAAAGGGGCGAGGGAAGAGAGCTGGCGGGATTTCAGGATTTAGGGCCATCCCTCCCGCGGCGGACGGGACGGAGAGGACGGTGGCGGAGCCGGGAGGGGCTGAGGCGCTGCAGATAAAAAGCGGGCGCTGCCCCGCTCGGTACCGGGTTAATCTCGGGGGAGGATGGGGGGCGGCGGCGGCGGCGGGGGGCCGCAAGGGCCCGATAATGACTGCCGGACCCTGGCGACAGCGAGACTCAGCGCGTCCCGCCGCCGCCTCCCCCGTCCCGGGGGTTTAAGCAAATTGCTTTGACATCCAGGAAAGTCGTAGACATCAACGGTGAACGATCTAATGGTTTTTAATTTCATTACTGCGACTCTAATTGAGAGGCTCCTGGCGCAGCTCCTCCTCTGAAGTCCCTCATTGTCCCCTCAGCGTCTTGGGTTTGTTTAGAGGGAGTTTTTCCGCAGAGCCGCCTGTTCCCAGCGGGGATGCCCGGCCCCTTCCCCCCGGGCCGGATCCCCCCCTTCTCCCCAAGAGCACCCCGGGGCTGGGATGGGTTCCCCCGGCCGCGCTGCTCCCCTCCCTGTTCCTTTCAGGAAAGGTCCTGATCCCTGGGAAGCAGCCCACGAAAACCCCGTTGCCACCAGCTCCAGGTAGAATTCAAACAAAATTCGAATTCTAAAAAGAAAAAGGAAATCAACCCCCGCAAATGGAGGTGCGAAGGAGAGCTTGTGAAAGGATGTTCAGCATTGGGGTGGGCTGGCTTCTCTCCCCTAAACCCTTCTCACTTCTTGGCTACCTCGTGGGCGAGGATTTAACGGCACAGAATTTATCATTAAAATGCGAAGAAGAAAAAAATAATAATAAAAAAAACAGCTTGGAAAAAAATGAAACCGAAGTGTTGAAACGAGACTGGAGAAAAATCCTCTCTTGGAAAGGGCTGGCAGGATCTGGATTCACATATTCGTTCAATTATATATATATATATAAAATATATATATTATTCATACAGCACATATATATATTTGCTCAGAGGAACTCGCGTCTTTGGAGACCTTCGAAGGAGGGCTGCTCCTGGCTGCAGAACTCACACAAATTTTCACGGCCTCATGAGTCTCGCAAAGACTTTTTTAATGCCCAAGAAGTTCTAGCGAGACTTAAAATTTTCTAATTGCCTTTAATTATTGTTACTTTTCCTTTTCTTTTTTTCTTCTTTTTTTTTTTTTCCCTGATCGAGGCATCCACATCTTTTTAGGTCCTATTTCCTCCGCTAATTCTGCCTGATTGATTTTACCTGTTAGGCAAATTCCCGGAGGCAGCGGGCGGATTTTAACCATGCGGGAACTCCCCGTGCGATTAAAATCACGTACCGAACAGTCAAGGCCGGAGAGTTTCACCCACTCGCCAGCTCCGGGCCCGGGGGTCTGTGATTAATTCCCACCAAACAACCCGGATTTAAGGTTTATGTTTCTATCTTTGGGGGGTCCTCAGTGGGGTTGACCCCGCTCTCTCAGCGTGACAATAACACCGCAGCGCCCCTGGGTGTGAGGGTGGGTGACACCGGCAGCACCTTGGCGTGGCGGGGGACACCCCACGCGCGGTGCCCTTGGCCCAGCCCCGGCACTTACATGTCCGAAGGGATCGAGGTGGTTGTTGGTGAGTTTGAGCTTCTGGAAGGAAACCAGCTGCCTCATCCAGTGGGCGCCGGTGGCGGGGGAATCGGGGTGCACGTACAGCCTGCCGGGCATGGCCGGCTCGGCCTTGCCGGTCACCGACCTGCGTGGGGACACGGGGCTCAGCTCCGGCCGCTGGGGACGGCCCGTGGGCTCCTGCTGCCCTTCTGTCCCTTCCTGGGTTCCTCCCGTGGGCTCCTGCTGCCCTTCTGTCCCTTCCTGGGTTCCTCCCGTGGGCTCCTGCTGCCCGTCCATCCTTCCTGGGCTCCTGCTCCCCGTCCATCCCCTCCTGTGAGTTCCTGCTGCCCGTCCATCCCTTCCTGAGTCCCTCCCGTGGGCTCCTGCTCCCCGTCCATCCCCTCCTGGGCTCCTGCTCCCCGTCCATCCCTCCCGTGGGTTCCTGCTCCCCGTCCATCCTCTCCTGGGCTCCCGCTCCCCGTCCATCCCCTCCTGGGCTCCCGCTCCCCGTCCATCCCTCCCGTGGGTTCCTCCCGTGGGTTCCCGCTCCCCGTCCATCCCTCCCGCGGGGTCCCTCCCGCTCAGGTGCCCGGTGCCTGGGGACAAAAGGCATTTCCAGCCCCGCTGCCTGGGGAATTCCTGAGCTCTTTGGCACCTTTCCCGTCCGAGGTGGCTCTCGCCTCTTGCCCGTTTAACCCTTTCCTTCCCCCTTCCCCAAACTGACGGCCCTCGAGCCAGGAGCGAAGACCCAATCCTTAAAGATCTTCCTGCGCGGAGATATTCCCTTCCTTAATATAATGAAACCATCAGCTCCACAATTACAAATAATCTCACGGTCGAAAACGATTCGTTCATTGCCACAGAATTTCTGTGGGTTTTCCCTTTTTTTTTTTTTGGATGCGTTTCTCTCCCAGGTGCTGTGGGAACATCCTCCTATGCTCAGGTGAGGCTCCTGCAGCCCAACATTTTTCACGGATGAAGAAGGACGAGGAGCTGGCTGAAGGATTTCTCCCACCCGGGCAGCCCAGAGGTCTCGTCCCCGCGCTCTGTGTCCCTCTGCCCCACCCGTGCCTACCATTTATTATCGGCGAATTTGTATCGGTGGTCATCGGCCGGCACAATATCCATCAGCAGGATGTACTTGGTTTTGGGATTGAGCCCGGTGACCTTCACTTTGTAACTGGGGAACATTCGCCTGTTGGATAAATAAACAAACACGGAAATAAATAAAAGTATAAAAGCAGAGGAAGTTTGCCAAGGTGGTTTCGTGTGTGTGTGTGTCCGAGGAGGAGATATTGAGGAGGGGTCATTTAACAAAAGGGCAGCGCCACATTCCCAGATGGATTTTCCCGAAACTTTTGGGATGTGGGACAAGTTTGGGTGGTGCTGGGTCCCATCCGAGGCGAACCGAGTGATTTATCACAGTAAAATCGGAATTTCGAGACTGGCGGGTTTGTTTGTTCACCTCCTCGTGTGTCTGCTCGTTTATTCGTATTTTTACTAATTATTTCTTCCACCGAGGTTTTGAATCTCCGTTTTTTGGAACAAATCTGAGCGTGAGAACTTTTAGAAGCAATTTACTTCCCTCCCTCCATAAACCGCTGGAACGGGAGAGGAAATTTGCCAAAAAAAAAAAAAAAGTTTTAAAAAGTTATAATACAGATACTTCTATAAAAATATATTCATATATATTTCTATAAATGTATATGTTTATAGAAAGACGTTCTCATATATTGCAGATATAGAAATAATGAACGTTTTAAAACGCATTTATATGAACACCTTGAAGTTTTAGGGACAGAGAGGGAGAGAAAAACCCTGCACGCACTCAGGTGTAAGAGAAAAATCCGTGATCGCCCCGAGACAGCGGCAACCACACCTGACAAATCCTTGGAAACCCTCGGAGACACACAAGGCGGGGGCTTTTCGAAATATTTTCCATTACTGCAAGGCAGACACTTTAAACCGCTGCTGTTATTTTAGTTCGAGCTTTCCAAATATTTAAAAATAAAGCAGATTAAAACGGAGCCCCGGAGTTAAAACACGCATAAACAACCAAAAAAATTTAAAAAAAAAAAGAAAAGAGCCCCACGCCTCTAAAAATACCGCGCTCTTCTCCGAGGCTCGGGGTCTTATCGCTGCCGTGGGGCACCTGGGCTGGGCTTTAATTCGGGAAAAAGTGAAAGGGCGGCGAAAAGCGCCCAACGAAAGAAGCGGGGGTCCAACTTTAAAGTTTTAAAGGAAAAGAAGCCGAATTGCACCCGGAGATTAGTGCGCGTCTCCATCGCGAACACCTGAGCGCAGGAGCAGGGCCGTCCCCAGCGATAAACACGGGCGGTGTTTATAAATAAATATAAATCAGGAACCCCGGCCCGCATCTCCCCTCGAGCCCCTGCCCTGTAAATGTCCGTTTTATTGCTCTCCGGATGAGATCTCCGTCCACAGCGAGTTTTGTTTGAAATATCTGCAAGGTGGTTTCTGTCTCCCTCGGAGAGTTGGATTTTTTTTTTTTTTTTCCTTTGTCCTCGTGAACCGGGGTGGGTTTTATTCGGGAGATCCCAACACCGACTTCATCGCCCCCACACCCTTCATCCCACGTCCCCTTGGCCACAAGCCCCTTTCAAACTCATTTTTACAGCAGCGACGTTCAAGGGGAAGGCGAGATCTATCCGCTAAAACTTTATCCAACCAGCTCGATATTTATATTTCCCCTCCCTCTCCAGGCAAATTTTGGAAGACCACAACAAATACCGGATGACAGAGCGAAATGGAAGTTTGCCTTGTCGATCGTGCCCCTACGATCTGAAACTCTTCCTACACGTGGAGGTTTCCCCCCCTTTTCTCCGAGGATTCTCATTTTAAAATCACAACGAAAAACCCTCCCTCGGGCTGACCCCAATTTGTTGATGGGACTGGAGAGACTCTTTTACTGCGTCTCGCCGGCCGCTCTTCCATTTAACGACCCTCCACCGCATTGATATCCAGGAAAATGTTAAATCCCCCTCCAAAACACCCGCGTCCGCATATAAATATCTGCGGGTCAGGTTTACGCAGCCGCTCATGGAATCGATTAGAAGCCCAATAAAGCTGGATTTGCGAGGCTGCGTGTTTTTCCGCACGCCCACGCGGATAAACACCCAGATGATATTTCTTTGCGGACGCATCTATCTCTGCATCTAAACAGCTTTGTTATCTCTCTAGAAACAGTAGCTTAAGGCCTCGGAGACTTTTAAAAGGGGTGACTTGGCTGGGCTGAGAATATTCGCCCCAGAGTGAGCAAAAATAAATAAAAATCTCTGTAAAACGGCGTAAAACTTTTTTTTGGGGGGTGGGGGGAAAGCAGAAGAGCCAAACTGCTCCAATAATAATAATAATAATAATAATAATAATAATAATAATAATAATAATAATAATAATAATAGCCCACAGAGCTGCTCTAAACAAAGTTTGCATTTTGGCAGAGTGGTTGCAACTCGCGCTCGCCTGGAAAGTTTCCAAAGGCCTGAAGTCGGAATTAATGATCCAACTGTTCTGGTGGAGAAAGGAGCCAGAGGAAACCATTTCTGCCGCGTCTCTCCGGGCAGGGGCACACACACCCACGGGGGGCTCGGACACGACAGAAGTGACCGTCCCCGTGCCAGGGAGGTGCCCGCTGCCCCCCGTCCAGGCAGGTGTGTCCCCCCCGTCCCCGCGAACACGGAGGGCACGGCGGAGCCCCTCTGCTCTTACCTCCCGGCCTTCGTTATGATCATCTCCGTGCCCACCTCGTGGAACTTCAGCCACAGCTCGCGTTCGTGCAAAAACACCTTGATGCCCTCCATGCCCTGCGGAGCGGGGAGGCACAGAGCGTCAGCCCCGAGAGCCGCGGGGACAGCCCCGAGAGCAGCGGGGATAACCCTGAGCAGAGGAGACAGCCCTGAGAACCGCGGGGACAGACCCGAGAACCGCGGGGACAGCCCTGAGCAGAGAGGGGACAGCCCTGAGAGCCGTGGGGACAGCCCTGAGCAGAGAGGGGACAGCCATGAGAACAGCGGGGACAGCCTCTCCGGAGCGGGGACAGCCCCACCGGAGCGGGGACAGCCCCACCGGAGCTGCCGGGCCCCTCACGGCCCCGCCGGGAAGCTCGCAGGGGACAGGCCGGTCTCTGCGGGCCGGGGCTCGGGGCATTCCCGGGAAAAGCCTGCCCCAAAGGCGGCCAGAGCGGGCTCCAGGCCGGAGCGCGGGGATGCTGCTCAGGGCAGGCCCGGAGCGGGGCCCTGCGGGCCGGGGAGGCGGTGGGAAGGAGCCCCAGGAGCCGGCTCCAACCGCATCCTCCCAGAGAAATCCCCCGGAGCTCCGGCCCAGCAGCTCCCGGAGCCAACCGGAGGAGATTTACGCCCTCCCACGAGTGATTTACACTCCCCCGGCTGCGCTCTGCAGGCTGGAGCGGCGTGGGGTGTCACCCTGCTCCCCTCGCCCCCTGATTTTCCCTTCCCCACCCGAGAGCTGCGAGCCCTGCGGTTGGGGCAGATGCCACCGTGGGGACAGCACGTCCCTCCGCCCGGGCTGGGGGGCACCGGGGACACCCCCAGCCCAACCAAGCCCTTCTCCCCCTCACTAAAAACGCAGCCGAAGCCCCCCGTCAGACTTGGGGGGTCGCTTTCCAAACAGCCCCGGTGGCCCCCGGTGCCCAGCCTGGCCCTGCCGAGCCTTCCCCGCACCCCGCGGGGACATCGGGGGGGAACCTGCCAGGGGACAAGTGTGGGGGACCCCACGGAGGGCAGGGATCGCGGTGGGAAATCCCTTCTCCCCGCATTCCTTTCACTCCCAGGGCTGCCCGGGCCGGTTCCCAGCGCCCAGGCCGGGGAGAGGCCGAGGGATGGTCCCGCACGGAGCCCACGCGTGTCCCGGCACACGCAGCGCGGGGGGACCAGGGCTGAGCGAGGGGCTGAGGGACCCCCCAAGCTCCCCGTATCACCCTGGGGGTGCCCACGCGTGACATCCCCGAGTGCCCGCTGGGGCTGTGGGGTGTAGCTGTGCCCGCTGGGTGTCCAAGGGGAGCACGTAGGTGTGGATATGTATAAAATATACACAATTATATATATATAAAGGTGATGTATATATACACCCACTCTGTGGGTGCTCGCCGTGCATTGTCCCGCTCAGGCGCGGACACCCGTGGGTGCGGGGGTGCCGCTGCAGGGCGGGCTCCCCTCGCTGAATCTCGGCTCCTGTCCCCTGCCTGCTCCTCCACATCCCCAAACCCCTCACGGCCACGTCCCCAAACCCCTCACGGCCACGTCCCCAAACCCCTCACGGCCACATCCCCAAACCCCTCACGGCCACATCCCCAAACCCCTCACGGCCACATCCCCGCGCCTTCAGCGCTCGAGCACGGCCTGAAATAACACTAAAGCAGGACGGGGCCCACGGCCAGGTGAGGCTTTCCCCTCGCGTGGGGCCTAAAACAACCCGGCCGCGCAGCTGGGGCAGAACGTGCAGAAAAGGGAGGAAAAAACCCGAATTAAGCCGTGACGGGCTGGCAGGAGAGGAGCGCGGGTGCCGCTTACCTGCTGGGTGAAGGCCGCTTGGGGCGAGGTGGGCGACTTGCTGGTGGCCCCCAGCTGCGCGTCCTGCTTGGCTTCAGCCTGGAGCTCCTTGGCCTCGGGGTCGGCCGGCGTGCCGGGCAGCCCGAAGCCTTCCTCGCCATCCGCCATGTTACGAGCTTCCTTGGCCGGGTCCCCCGCTGCAGGCACACGTCGGGAGAGAGCAGAGATAAGAGACGCGCCAGTCAATGCTGCTGGTTAATAAAATATAGATCTTTACGGAGCCGGGCGGCTGCGAGCCCCGGGCAGCGCCGTGCCCATCCCGCCGCTCGCTTCCAGCTGCCCGGGGAGGGAGCGAGGCCCTTTAACTTTGGGAGAGGGAGAAATAAAGACTTTTATTTATTATCGCAGCCCGCAAGGGATGATAGGATTTTGGGGGGGGCTCGGGGGGGTGGGGTGGGGAGGGAGGGGAAGGGGGAGGCGGTATTATTGAATGCATCTTTTGGAAAAGGTAAACAGCGCGTTTTTTAGGGCTGCCCGGCCGCGCGCGGGGAGCCGGGCGCCCGAGGGGCTGCGGGACCAGCAGCTCGTGGCACAAATGGTTTTGGGGCTCGGGGGATTCGAGGTGGGGGCTCCAGAGCCTCCCCCGAGGCTTGGCCACCTCCAATTCCTCCGGGCTCGCTGCGGCCCGGGGGGTTTAAAGCCCCAACTTTCCTCCCAGGGAAGCGAAAGCTTCCATCCCGCTCCAGTTTCCAGCAGGAAAACACCGCTGACACACGAGGCCACTTCCAGCACCCAATCCCCGAGGAAAATTCAACTTCTTGCACCTCTTATAAAAAAATAAAAATTTTAAAGCCTGTTCTCCTCTTAACCCGGGTAGTTACAAGGAAAGCAGAGGATGGGGGAGAAAATGAAAATACAAAAGTGCAGATAAACCAACCGGACAAACGCCGGGCGAGGTAACGAGGGCTCGGGCCGGTGAGCGGGGGCTGGAGTGAACTAAGCCATAACATTTAAGGATGGAACTGCATCAGCAGAGAAAACGAGCTTAAAAACTACACGGTTTATATCTGACGCGAGTAACCGCAGAGAGTTTTAAAAGCTGCATTTTGAGTTAGCTTTAAAGGCTCTGTCAGGAATGGTAAAAGTTTCATAGCAACGTAAAAAAAACCCCTCCAAAATATAAAAGCAATTGAATTATCTGTTAGGTTTTTATTGTTCGCAAGGAGTTCAGAGTTTTAGCTGCTTAAAAAAATAAAATCTTGCATGTTGCAAAGAAGGGGATTCGGTTTTGAAAGGACAACCATATGGAGGCAATATTGGGTTTAAATACATGAGAATGTTTTTAAATGAGTTCTTCGCCCTGCGACGGTATTTGAAAGCTGTTAAAAATCGAGCAGAGAGAGCGAAAAAAAAAAGAGAGAGGCAATTCTCCTTTAAAAACGAAGGGAAATTGTGAGTGGGAAGGAGGGGGGAGAAAACGACGGTCCCCGCCGGTGGTGGGCAAGGCACACACGGACGGATACGGAATTTAAAAGTACAAAACGCGGGGGGACTGCAGGTCCGCACCTCTGGAGCTGCAGCTGGCGCAGACACGGCCCGTGCCCCATCCCGCCCTCCTTCCCTCCCTTCCCAAAGGTTCTTTTCCCGGCCCCAGGGCCGAGGGCGAAGCCAAAGCGCTGCGGGCGCGGAGAGTGCGCGGGGCGCTGCGGGAGCCGCGGCGCCGGGCCCGGGCCCAGCCCGTGGGGGCAGAGCCGCAGCTCCAGGGACCATTTAAGGCTTTTCTCTTCCCCTCCTCCTCCTCCTCTTCTTTTTTTTTTCTCTTTTTTTTTTTTTCCCTGGACTGTTGTGGTGTCTTGTTTGGGTTTTTATTTTTTTTTTTCCTTGGGAAGTGCCGCTTATGCATTTTTTAATCGATTTCCCTCCAGCTCGGTGCTATGATTCCCCCAGAGGTGGCAAGGTTAGGGGGTAGAGCGAGGGAAAATAATAATAAAAAAAACCCCCTAAAGCGTGTTTATTAAAACAAAGAGGGACCCAGCCATGGCAGCGCAGCCCAGCCCAGCGAAGCCTCCTCGGTGCTCCCCGCGTCCAGACAGAATTAAGCAGATAGAAAATAACCAGAATTTTAAAAAGAGAGGGTGCGACGATAAAAAAAAAAAAACCCCACAACTAAGAGCATTTGGCGATCCGTAGCTTCTAATTTCTTTCTCTCTCTCTCTTTTTTTTTTTTTCCCTTAAAAGAGCTGCTGAGAAGAAATGGAGCTTGACAGAACCAGGCCGCGGTGGCTGGATGAAAAATGCATCTCGCTTTGCTAAAGTAACGCCGAGCGGGTTTGCGGGGGGAAAAAAAACAAAACAAAACAAACACAAGGGGAAGGGAAATATAAAAATAAAATAAAATCACCACCCTCTGCTTTTGTTCCGGCTTCGGCCCGGCCCCCCCAGCCCGGCAGAGCAGCGCCGGGCAGAGCTCGGGCTCTCCTTGCCCCGCTCCCCGCGGCTCGCTGCGCCTCGTCCCCGCACCCGCGCACACGGACAGACCCCGACGGACAGACATGGCCATGGAAGAGCCGTTACCTTGCTCGGTGAATTCCATGCAATCAATGCATCTCCACATATATAAAGTGTGGGGCTATTTTCCCCCGTTTGCCATGGAAATTACAATGGGATCAGGCTTCTCGTGTGCATATTTCCTTTTATTTATTTATGTTTTGCGGATCAGCATGTGAAAACCCAGCCTGGAAGGAAAAAAAATCTATCCAATGCAAGCCTGCTCCTCTCTGTCTGTCTCTCTCTCTCTCCCTCTCCTGCTGTCTCCAAACACTTCCAGGTTGTCAGACGCACTAGGAAGGATCCTGAGACCAAGATAAAGCCCCCACCCCCTCCCTTTTCTCAGCCTGATCTGATGCAGTTCTCCCCAGCCCACTCTTGCTGCTGCCCACCTAAAAATAATATAAAAATTAAAAATCGTAATTTTAAAAAAAATAAAGGGAAAAAAAAAAAAAGAGCGAGAGGGCGAAAGAGAGGAAAAAGAAAACAGCAACCTCTTGAAAAGAAAAAAAAAAGGGAAAAAAAAAGTTTGGGGCGGCTGGTAAAGCCCCGCTCCTCCGGGCAGGTTCGCGGCGCTGCCGCAGTGCGCGGAGCCGGGCGCGCAGCGCGGAGGAGCCGAGCGGAGCGCGGAGGTGACGTGGGCTCGTCCAGCTCCGTTCGCCAAGTGCCGGGACCCACCGTCCAACCAGCTGGGATCCTGCTCCGGAGAGACTCCCTCTCCCCGCGCCCTCCCTCCCGCCCCCTCCCCCCCAAAGCTCCTTTTCCAGCCTATTTTTCTGGCCGGCAAACAAGAACAAGGCACAAAGACAATCATCAAACTCCCCAGCAACCCTCCCCCTCGCCTTTACCTCCTTCCCCGCTCCCTCCCTCCTTCCCTCCCTCTCTCCCTCCTCCATCCATCTCTCCCAACCAAAGGGAAAATTCAGCGTCTGGGAATATCCTGCCTCCCCCCCACTTCTGAAATAAATCGCCGGCTCCTCTAAGTTCGCACCACCCCCAGTTCCCCCCTCCCGCCCTCCACGGCAGCCCAGAGGTGTGGATTTAAACCCAGCTCTGAATTTGCTGCTGCTCACAGAGGCCTTTTATTGGGGGGGGGGTGTTCCCCTAAAATAGATTTTAGTAATGAGTACAACCCCCCAAAAAAACCCTCGGCGGAGCGGGAGCGACAGCCGCGGGGTGTGCGCGCGGGGCTGTGGCCCTTGTCCCCGCTTGTGGCCGCATCCAGCCTCCTTCCCCTGCCCTTTCCCATCCTCTTCCTCACCCCGCTGCCACGGCCCAGGCCCGCAGCCCCCCGGAGCTCAAATAATCAAACCGTCAGCGAGGAGCGGGGCTGGGGGTTTATCTGCATCTTCCTTCGCTCTCTCCTCTCTCTCTCTCTCTCTCTTTTTTTTTTTTAATGTATTATTGGGAGGGTAAAGTTGAATAGGTCAGCGCAGGGTAAACAGCCTCCCTGTCGCATTCTGCAGGCTGAAGAGAACCAGATTGGCGAGGCGGATTTTTGATAAGACTCGGAATAAATGGCATGGTTCAGATCTGCTCTGCCCACCCTCCTCCTCCTCCTCCTGCTGCTGCTGCCCCCACCCTCTGCTCGCCGCTCTGTCCCGTCCCCCCACCTATCAAAAAAAAAAAAAATCCCTCGCTCTTTTCTGCCTCTCAGTCAAAAATTTTTTTTTTTTTGGCGTTTCGAGGAAGTTTTCAGCAATCCCACCCTCGCTCCCAGCTCTCGCAGGGCGCGATAGCACCGGAGCCCTCTGAAAGTTTGAGGTGAGGAAGGGGAAAGTCTGGGGGCGAGCGGCTCTTGGGGAGGGGGGCGCGTCTCCGGGTGCAGTTTGGCATCTCCCGAGCCCTTCCCGTGCGCACGCCGCTCCCAACGGCCGCTTGAGAAAGAAACGGCCGGCGGCCAACGCTCGCGAACAAAATAATAAAAGAATAAAAGAACTGCACTTGTAGCCGCAGAGAATAAGCCAGAGAACGCTACTTAAACAAACAGAGCCGAGCTTGTCCCATATTTCATTATTTTTTCGAGGGGAAAGGGGGCCCGCGGAGCCTTTTCCAAACACAAATAAACGAGGCGGCCGAGGGGACGCTCCATCCCCCGCGGGGAAGGCGGCGGCCCCAGCCCCGGCCTGGGGCGGGCGGGCAGCGGCGGCTCCGCGGGGCCTTTCCCCGGCCTGGGCTGGGCTCCGAAAGGTGCAAATCCGGGGGGGGAAAGGTGGGGGGGAAAGGAGATGAAGGCGCGGGCACGGCGGAGCGGGGAAGGCGCGGGACGGGCGGGGAGCGCGGCCGCACGTGTGCTCCGAGCATCCCCGAAAGGAGAGCCGGTTCATCCTTAAAAAAAAAAAAAGGGAGCGAAAGCGACGAGGAGAAAGGTTTCTCGCGGCTGTGAGCGAAAGAGAGCTCGAGGTTCCCTCCCCTGGGCGGAAAGAAAGGGAGAAGTGAAAATCCCTGAAGTTCGGAAGAGCGAACCCGAGCACGGCCGCTGCCTAGGAAAGCACTCACCTCTCCAGTGCCAAACTAGCTCTCAAACACCTTGAAGACAAGTTGAAAACGATGCAAATAAATCGAATTTATTTCCGTCTGCAGGTTGGGGAGGGGAGAGGAGTGGATAAGGAGGGAAAGCAAAAAAAAAA
>VZDJ01000174.1:9334299-9347346 GCA_008694505.1 Cyanoderma ruficeps | reverse complement strand
GTTTTTTTTTTTTTTCTCCCCCGCCTTTCTGGCTACCTTAAGGGGGGAAAAAAAAGAAGTTTGCAATTAAAACTCTTTTCCCCTCCCTGCAGCCCATTAATTTCCCAGGCGCGCTGCAGGCTTTAGAACAGTGACGAAAATGAAAAAAGAAGGAGCCGGGCAGAGGCCGGGCTTGGCCAGGCGCGGGCACGGCGCTGCCCTTCCTCACCCCCCACGCGTGGGAGTGAAAATCCCTTTTCCTCCCGCATGCCAAAGCAGAGCGTGAGGATCCCAAAATTGACCTTGGAGCACTCCTGGAGCAAAATATCTCCCCAAAATATCACAGGGAGGAGAGTCCAGGGACACAGGGGTCCACCCCCTGCCCGATTTTCCCCCGGTGCTGCCCAGGAAAAAGGGAATTCGGCATTTCTCTTTCCGCCCATGGTCAGCGGGTGGGTTTTTTTGGCACGGGGTGCCCGTGGGATCGATCCCTGCCATAGGGCCGGGCTGATCTGCCCTTCCCAACCGGGGCGTCCCTCAGGGCTTTATCTCGGCCCCCAGGAGAAAATAAAAGCAGATAAAGCCTCGGCTCTCTTCCTTCCCTGGGAAAAACTCAATGAGGGCAAGAGGGGGAAAACCCTCAGCGCGTCTCCCTCAGGGACATCTCGCCGCGACCTTGGAGGGGAATCGGGGGTGGCAAAAGGAGCCCGATCCCGCAGGGTTTGGATCAGGCACTGACCAAAGGCCTCGCAGCAACACCTGTGGGGGTGGTTCCCTTCCCCTCCCTCGCCGTCCCGCTGGAGCCCCTCTTCCCCCGGGGACGGGAGCCCCGCATTTCCCGGGGACAGGAGCCCCGCTTCCCCCGGGGACAGGAGCCCCGCATTTCCCGGGGACAGGAGCCCCGCTTCCCCCGGGGACAGGAGCCCCGCATTTCCCGGGGACAGGGGCCCCGCTTCCCCCGGGGACAGGAGCCCCGCTTCTCCCGGGGACAGGAGCCCCGCTTCCCCCGGGAACAGGAGCCCCGCTTCCCCCGGGAACAGGAGCCCCGCTTCCCCCGGGGACAGGAGCCCCGCTTCTCCCGGGGACAGGAGCCCCGCTTCTCCCGGGGACGGGAGCCCCGCATTTCCCGGGGACAGGGGCCCCGCTTCTCCCGGGGGAACACCCCGGCCATCCCCACGGTTCCCTCATCCCGGCCGATTTTCTTCCTCCCTTTCTCTCCAACTTCTTTTTCTTTCCTTCTTTTCTCCTTTCCCCACCCTCTCTCCTCTTTCCTTCCCCGTTTTCCGTTTCTCGCCCCGGTCGCTTTTCTTCCCCTGCCCTAAATAACGCCGAGGGGCAGCGCAGCCCGGCCGCTCTGTCCTGTCCAGGTTATCCCTCGGATTCCCGGCTGCCCACGAATTTCGGGAGCGGGACACGCTCCCGGGGAGGCGAGGGGATGGCTGTGGGCCCCCAGCACGGAAACTGCCTTAACTCGGGTGTCACGGGCATCCTAAATTCCATTTTTATCTGTGCGAGAAAAAATACAGATTACATCAACAACCCAAAGAGTTCTTGAGATTTTTTCTGTGTGCGTCTTCAGAAAATGTTAAATACCAAATAAAAAATGATCACGGGAGGAATAGAAAAGGAAAAAAATAATGAGCGTTTCCCCTCTCGTTCCAGGGCTGGGTGAGATCCCAGATTGTAACTTCAGGGCCCTGAGCTACCCGAGCGCAGAAGAGAAATTTATTTTGGAGGGGGGCAGAGCCCCGCGGGTTATCAGCGATATTTGGGAGCAGTGGGATGCCCTTTCCTGCTTCCCGAAGTGTCAGGGAGTTAATTCTGAGGGTAGCAGGTATCTTCCCTGGAGAGTTTTTTCCACACAGAGGCGGAATTCGGGGCTGAATATTTGGGTGCTGCCGGTACTCGGTGTGGTCAAGCTGATTTTTTTATAAGCCCACGTGCGCTTCCACCCGCACAATCCGATGGATTTATATCCATTCCATGGATATCAACAGTTCCCCTTGGATACGTGCTTCTCCCTCCTGTGGTTTTGGGCACAAAAATATTTTCCCGCTTTCACCCCACTGGAGAAAATTTCAGGAGCTCGCTTCGTTCCCAAGAATCTGGGATTTTTGGGGGGCAGCCGGGCGTGTTTACCTGTCCCGCGTGTGTGACCACAGCGGCTGGGGGTTAATGCCTGTGCCAGCTCATTTTGGGTTGAAAATCGTTCATTTCCAACGAAAAAATTCTTTTGAGGGGGGAAAGAAGCGCTCGAATCTCTGGGCAAAGTTCCCTCGGAGCCCGGGTGGGACCTGCGGAGCCGAGCCCGGGTCCCCCCGCGGCTGCGGGCACAGGAGCCACCGACCTCCCCGCCCCGCGGGCCCGAGGAGCCGCCGTTCGAGACAATGTCTATTTTCTGTCATTAATAACTCGTTTCTTCCTTAAAAAAAAAAAAAATCTCGTTTGGATCCAAGATTGTTTTTATGATTCAGTCGGACAAGACGGAACACATGTTAGTTTAAGCAGGTTCATGAAATAGCTGTAAATCAAATAAAGTTTACGAGTTTAGCAGGAAATACTGAAAAGACGAGGGGGAGGGAAAGAAAAAAAAACCCGCCGAGGCAGAGAGCAGCGGGCTGAAATAGTCGGTGCAGTTTTGTCCTGCTCTGTGTTTCTCTCTGTTCTCTTGTGCATCTTGCCGATTAAAGGCCTCGAGACCCCGTGTTGGCGCCAAGTGGCATGTTATTAATCAGTTATCCCGAGGTTCAGTCCACTGAAGAGAGAAATTTAATCACCAGAAACCAGACCCGACATAAAAGAGAAATCTAAAATCAATTCCCTCCCGTCGTCCCGTCTCCCCCTCCCCTTCCCCACCTCCGAAGCGAGCAGAACGAGCAGGAGCAATCAAGATCGCGCCCCCTCTCCCTCTTAATTGCGGCGGGAGAACCGCAAATTTCTCCGGGCTTTACCCCGTAAAGAATTTGGGGGGGAGAGAAATTTAAAAAGGACTACAGGGAAAAAAAAAATCCCAAAACCCGCAACAAGTTTGTCCCTGATCTCGCTATAAAAACGTGATGGGGGAGGAATACCCCGAGCGGAGCCTTTTATACGGGAAGCGGGGGCCGCGGGGCGGGTGGGGATGGCGTTTATCGCGGGGAAATGATCTCTGAAGGCTCCCAGGCCTGGCGGGGAGGGCTCCCCTCACCCCAGATGCCCCCCAGCCTCTGCCTGGAGGACAGAGCCCAGGACGGGAGTTCCGAGGGGAACGGGGGGTGTCTGTCCCCAGAGCCGCGTGTCCCCCCCGGGGGAGCTGAAGGCGCTGCTGCACCCAGCGACCTTCTCCCCGCTCGCTCCTTCCTGCCAGGCGGTTTTGGGGTGGGAGTTGCCAGGTTTGGGTGAGGCTGGGAAAAGCAATCCTCGGCCCTCCTCGCTCCGGTGACATCCTCGGGGAGCGACCTGAGGTGACAGCGGGACGGAAAACACCCATTCTCTCCCCAAAAACGAAGCCTGCTCGGACTCCAGGGAAAACGCAGAGCGATGGGGGGGTCGCCCTGAAGCTTCCACTCGTGTTTCCATGGGAGTCACCCCGTCCCCGCTTCCTCCCGGCTGCCGGGGTCGCGTTTGTCCCCCCGCGCTGCATGAAGGGCACACGGAGGAGCTGCCAGCCGGGCGGCCGCCCCGGGGCTATATTTGGAAAAGAATTTGGAAGCCCTTCCAGCAAATCTGTGCCAAAGGTACCTCGGGCCCCTTTCCCCAGCCCCCCAAGGGTCGCCCCACGCCTCGTGGCACCGTCCCGCTCCTCTCCATCCGCCCGTTTGTTCCTCGAAAGAGAAACGACTCCACAAAACCCCCCCCAGCTCCAAGTTTTGGCTGCCCGAGCCCCAAGAGAGGCGACTTCACCCCACGGCAGCCGAGGCTCTCACTTTGTGCCAGCCAGATTTGCTTCTTCTGCCCTAAAAAAAATACTGAGAGCAGGAGGGAGTCCTGTGGGCCTGGATTTGGGGGGATGAAGGGTGAGGGGGGAACAGCTGCCTCTCTGCCCTCTTTTCCCAACCCACCAAAACTGCTTGGCTTTTTTTTTTTAATTATTTTTTTTTAAACGAAAACCATATTTCCCCCGCATTTTTCCCTTCCCCAACAGCCTCCCAAAAACCTAGAAAGCAGCGCTGTGAGCTGGGTTGCCTGACGGGTTCCTTTTCCACCCCCCTCCACGCTCTATCTGCTCGTTTTTCCTACAGCCCAAACAGCCTGGAAACCACAGAAAAAATAATCAAAGTGCAGCATGTTTTCCCACAGTAGGAATTCATGTTAGCACTCTGGCTTGATCCTCTGTTTGCGGGTGGGGATCCGGGCGGAGACGCCTTCAGATGCGCAGGCACAGAGGCGGGAAGAGATTTTTGGGGTGTCCCAGCCCCACGCGCGTGTCCGCCCACGGCCTCGGGGGGAGGATGGGTCCCCGCGGATTTGGGTATTTCCGTGGAAATTCGGGAATGTCAGAGCACAACGGGGAGCGGGGGCAGCTCCTGCCCAGCCCGGGGGTCCCTCCGCGCCCCTGGGTGCCCCTTCGCCTCCCGGCTTCCTCCCCACCGGGAAAAAAAAAAGAGGGAAATGGAAGATTTGGATTCCCCACCCGGGCAGGAGAGCTGGTGGGCTCCGGGGGGAGCAGAGGTGAGGGGACAGGGCTCGTTCTCCGGCAGAGAAGGCTTTTCCAAACCCTGTCAAGCCCATCCCAAACTCCTCCTCTGTCTGCGGAGCGGCTCCGCTCCCCCCTCCCGGCTCCCGCAGCTGGGCCGCCGTAGGTAGCTCCAGATAAGTGAAAGTGGTATTTTTATAGGCTGATAAAAGGGACTTATCTCGGCTTTCCCGAATCTGACAAAGATTCCCTAATTGGTCATTTGCCCGCAGCAGCCATCCCCAGCCCAGGGCCCTCCTGACGCTATTTTCAGCCTCCCGCGGGGGTGTCGCGCCCCCGGGACCCCCTCGGCTGCTGCTTCCCGGCCTCTTCCCTTCCCAAATCCACGGCGGCGGCTTCTCCCCGCTCCCACCGGGCCGCACCAGCGGGGGAAGCCGGGGAAGCCCCGCATCCCAAAGGATCGCAGGGCCCGTCTCCAGCACAGCATCGTCCCCCCGGGACCGCCCGCCGAGGGTGGCTTGTCCCCCCGGGACTGCCCGCCGAGGGTGGCTTGTCCCCCCGGGACTGCCCGCCGAGGGTGGCTTGTCCCCCTGACCACCCTCCGCTGATCATTCGGCCTTTCAGCCGCACCAAACACATTTTATCAGCTGGGAAAAAAAAAAAATCAACAAAAAAAACACCCTGTCACATGCAAAGGCACATTGAAGCAGACAAAAGCTCTGTGCAGACAGAAGACGGGCGGGGATGCTCAGTCCTGCACCCAAACCTTCCTCCTCCAGCCTCCAGCCGCCCGGATTAGCTGGAAGCGGAATCCCTGGGATGAAATGCAAGCGGCAGAGCAGAGAGACCCTCTCTCCAGCACAGGCTGCAACCACCTCACCACCACACTCTGCTCCACACAGCGGCCAAGATTGTTTTTTTTCCTTCCAATATATTTTAGTAACCCGGCTACTAAAAAAAAAACAACAAAAAACANGAAAATTTCAGCCACATGTACAGTCTGTGTTATGGAAGCCCCAAAAGCCCCAGGCTAAAAATCACAAAAAAACCCAAAAAAACCCAAAAGCAACCAAACAAAAAAAACCCCACCAAAAAATAAACGAAAAAAACAGACAAAACCTCGCCAAAAAACCAAAATGAGGAGGAGGAAATGCATTTCTGAACACCCAGAGCCTGCAGCCAGCTGGCACCACAAGCCTTGAAGCCAGCCGGGAAGTCGCCCACTAAACTTATTTCTCATTTTCTTTTCTTTTCTTTTTTTTTAATTCCTCTGTGGAAGGGGGAAGGGGCTGTGGGATTAACGGCCCATCTGACCTACCAGCGGTGCCGGGACATGAATCACGCACAATCAAAGGCCGCGGTGTCAGCATCAGCCTGACCCCTACAACCGGCTCGGCCCGGGGCTCGGCGGGGCCGGCTCTGGCCGGAGCAGGGGGAGCCCTGCCCAGGGCGATGGGTGAACCTTGCCCGGGGTGATTTGTGCCAGCCCGGGGCTCTGCCAGCCCCCGGGATTGGGTTTGTGGCCACCTCAGCCCAAGGGAGGTGGCCGGGCCGAGGGGATGGACCCAGCTGTGCCCCACCACGGCAGGATGGCCCCGCTGCTGAGGGAAAACAGATCTAGGAAGAAGTTTTTCACTGAAAGAGTGATTAAATGTTGGAATGGTCTGCCTGGGGAGGTGGTGGATTCACCATCCCTGGATGTGGTTAAAAAGACTGGATGTGGCACTGGACACCATGGTCTAGTTGAGGTCTTAGGGCTGGGTTGGACTCAATGATCCTGAAGGTCTCTTCCAACCTCCACATTCTGTGATTCTGTGATTCTGTGATTCTGTCATTCTGTCATTCTGTCATTCTGTCATTCTGCCATTCTCTCATTCTCTCATTCTGTCATTCTAAAACCATCTGCTCCAAGGTGGAGAAGAGGAAGAGAGGTGTGGGCTCACAGGGGTTTTTTGGGGGGTTTTCCGTTTCTTTGTTTTTCTTCTCACGCCTTTTTCCTTTCCATGATTTTTTGGGTCTGATTTCCCTTGAGTGGGTTTGGAAGGAAGAGCTTGGCGTGGCCCAGCCCCATGGGAAATGGCCCAGTCTCAGTCCCAGCCCCATGGGAAATGGCCCAGTCTCAGTCCCAGCCCCCTGGGAAATGGCCACATCTCAGTCCCACCCCAGGACTTGGACTCACAGCCCAGACAAGGTCTCCAGACCCGGCCTTGAGGCTCAGCAGGTGCTGGAAAATGCAGGAACTGCACTTTGCCAAAGTCCAAATGCCTCATGTCATCTTCAGACACAGGATGGCACCTGAGCACACCCCATAATATCCTTTTCCCATCACAGAAAGGAGGAAAGAGGAGCACATCAATTATTGCCAAACGAGATCTCCACAGGAGGGTGGTTTGTCTGCAGGAGCTGATTTTGACAGCGGTATTTCAGGGGGAAAAAAAAGGTTATTTTTCTTTTCAGTGAACCTACCCCACAGTCAAAAGGGACCCAAAAATTAGCACGGGATCACCAGCAGGGAAAGCTGCTCTACCCTGGCTCTGCAGGAGCAGGTTCCAAAGGGGATGGATGTGATCCTGTCAAAGTTTCAAGTTCACCTTCCATTTAAATGTCCTTTTTTAATAGAAATGCTGCAAGCTCCCCTTCTCTCCACCAGCACGGGCTATTTTTATTTCTTGTGTGCATGCTTGAACTTCCCAGTGACTTCTGCTTTTAACCTGCTCTTTCCAAATATATAGAAATTAAATCCTCCTATTAAAAAAAAATAATAGACACCAACACTCTCTCCACAACACTCGTCTCTCCAGCTTTACCAGGTGAGCTGGCATTAAACCTTGTTGCTGCTTTTTCTGCAGCTGAGAGAGGGCACAGAGGCTCATTTGGGAATCCCCCGTGAGAGCTGGGCCTGCTGGAGCTGCTGATGCTGCTCCTGAAGGGACCCTGCAGCCCTGCTCCCATCAAAGCCAAGCTGCCCCACAGCTCAGCAGGCTCAGAAATCAGCCTGAGGGGGAATTCAGGGTGGAAATGTCCAACCAGAGCAGATCTGGGGCCAGGCAGGGCCATGAAGCTGCAGCTGCTTGAGCCCGTTGCCCCGCCTTGGATATCACAGCTGGACACTCAGGGATGCTGGAAACACCGTGCTGGGCACAGCCCTCCCTGTGCCAAAGCTTTCCTGCCACCAGCTTTCAGTGGGATTGGATTCCCGAGCCCCGGCTGCCTGTGAGACCCCTCCTGTGGCCAGAGAGGCTCCTCAGCCCAGCCAGAACAGAGCCCACGGTCCCTGGGATGGAGCAGAAGGACAGATCTCCCCGTGGCAAACACCACGGCTGCAGGGACAACCCCTCACCCTGAGGAAGTCTCCAGCCAGCATCATCCCACCCCAAATTCCTGTCCGTGGCTTCACCTACAGGCCTGAAAACATCAGTTCTCTGCATGTGTCAGCAGTGTCACGACACAGTTGTGAGAAAACATGATTTGGTGTCTGCTCCAGTTTCAGTGGGATGCAAATCCCCACGTTTCAGAGCTTGGGAAGCCGTGGGTGTGAGAGCTGCTGTTCATCCCTGTCAGCAGCATCCCAAATGGATCAGTGGTGTCTGTGCAGTCCCTAGTGCATGAGGGTCCCTATTACACGTGTGTCCTCAGGGCCAGCAGCACATCCCACACCCCCAGAGTTTCCCAAATCAGTGTCCAGCCATGGGAGCCCTGATTCCCTCCCTAGGAAAGGCAAAATTTCAGGGTCTCTGACAGAAAATCCCAACCCCTCTGTGTGATTTTTGACCCCTTTTGTGAACGACTGTGAACCTCTCTGTGAAATGACAGAGCAGTCTGACGTCTTTTGGGATGTCATTTGGGTGGGACGAGCGCTTTGAGAGTTCACGGTGGGCTCACCTTCTATGAAAATACGGAATTTCAGGACCTGCAAAAGGATGGGAAAAGAGCAAAACCTCCTCTATTCATTCCCTCCCAGCCCGTGTAAATTCTATCCAGAGCACAGAACTGGCCGCTTTAGAAGGCTGGAAGCTCTGATTTGGATAAGTCCTTCTGGCAGGTGCTCTAAAATCCACCTGCTTCCACAGGCACGGTGGAACTGCAGCCTGAGAGAGCCCCGAGTGCCACTGCTGCCTGAGCTGAGAGCAGAGAGTGCCATCAAAGGGAGCAGGGACGGAAAAGAGAGACATGGGGTTGGGACTGCAGGAAACAGAAGCACATTTCCCTCAGGAACAAGGCCCTCAGTCTGGTCAGTCAGGCTGAAGTGGTGCCTGGGACTTTGACAAGCCCTGAGGATTTCGGCGGAGGCACAGAGTGGCTGCTGTGTGCTCCAGCAGCCACGATGGAGGCTCCAACCCTGAGTGAAGTTCCTCAGGCCAGGACCTTGAGGAAACCCTTCCCAGAGCTCTGTCTGGCTTTCAGAAGGCTGACATTGGTTCTAAGCCATCAATCCAACGCGCCACAGCTGGCGGGGGGACTCCTGCAAGAAAAAAAAAACCAAAGCAGCTCCAGCGAAGTCAAACCTCATTTCCCGAGAAACCGGGGGTGTTCCGGGGGGTCCTCCCTCTGGCAGCAGCCAGGCTCTGTGGGTTGGAGGTCCCTCACTCGTCCCAGGATCTCTGCAAAGCTCCTTCCAGTTCTCCTTCCACGGAAAGTCCTCAGCGCACATTTGGCGCGGTTTACAGGATGATGATGACAATGTGTTTCTCCTAAATAAAATCCATTTTTAAAGAGTACATATGCAATTACTTTGGGTTTTGGCCTGTATTCAGGAAAGAATTTCCCCTCGGGTCAGATTTGGCAGGGACTGATGGGGTTTTCTTGCTTTTCCTCTGTAGGGTGGGCCATGGTCCACTTCCTCAGATCGTCTGGACATTTTCACCTCACAATTTCCCTGCTACTGCTGGGACCCAGGACACTGGCACTGCCCTTGATCTCTCCTGCGTGTTCAAGGTTTTGTGGCTTTTGGTCTTTTGTACTAAGGGTCTTAAATTTGTTATAGGGTGTTGGGAAGTGTTTTACGGCCTGCAGCATGCGGTGGATGTGCCGGCGTCCCCTCTGGATTAAGCAGCTCTTCCATGGTCACCTGTAATTGCCTGTGCTCCAGGAGGCAGGTGGGCCCTTGCCAGGCTCTGCAGTGGCAGGGCTGTGACATCTGACTGGCAGCAGGCTCGGGTGGGACATCTCCCCTTGCTCTCGTTGGAGGTGTGACGCTCGTGAAGCCAGGCGAGAGGGGGAACCGGTGTCATAAACAAGGTGGAAGTCCTGGGAAATCACAGAGCCTGGGCTCTGCTCCTGTCTCGCAGGACACTTCCCTCCAGACCACACTGGTTACTCCAGGCTCACAGAAGTCAGAAAAGAGGGGTTTTATCAACTTCTGGAGCAGAGAATCCTGCATATCTCGGTCCTGAATCACTAAATTTCAGCCCAGGCAAAACCAACACCTGCAGATCAGGGAGACTTCGTGGGCGAGGCATCGTTCTGAAGCTCATCCCTGCCTGCTCCGAGTTCTCCTGGTGGTCACGTTTCATTTACACCTCACCAACAGCAGCAATTCTGTTCAAAGCTCATTCAGATCCCTACAGTCCCCACCGAGGGAAGCTACAGCTCCAGCATCACCTCCAGAAACACAAAATTCCCCACGGATTTTGGACAGGATTGCTGGTGGCTGTGCTTGGCACCAAAGGCTGCACGCTGGAGACCTCGGCCATGTCCTGAGCTCCACTGCTCAAACAAGTTCTGCAGAGCCAGGAAATCTGCTCCAAACTGGCCCCAGAAACACCCCCCTGCTACCAGATCCCCCGTGCAGCACAGATCCATTTCCCCCTAATCCTCCGAAGAGAAAAACAAACAAGCGCACAAATGCCAAAACATTAACTACTCCCCAAATTACTCAGCCTCCTGCTAATTAGTAGAAATTTACAGCAGCTGCACTACTGGAAGTGAGCTCAGCCTTCAGCCCTGGAAATGGCTGGGGAGGATGATTTTCTACAGTTTTTCTGGACTTACAGAAATCTCCAGGAATGTTCCAATGTACTAACTAACTGCAGCAGCATTTCTGAGCCTTCTTTATTCTGCTGCTGCTGGGGTAACCGTGAAGCTCACAGGCACGAAATCCACAACTGCCTTCCCTCTCAAAGGCTCCTGTACAGGCCAAATCCAGGGATGTGTGTCTGGAGAACCACAGGGGTGTGGAGCTCTCTGCCTGGTGTTCCCACCTCGTTCCTCAGCTCCTCCTGATCAGCGCAGATCAATGCTCAGAGACTCCCTCACGTTTGGTTTTTGGTCCCAGTTTCCTGGTGGAATTAGCGAGGAGTGATTTTCTCTGTGCATCCTGAAGAACACAACACAATCTGGGGGTGTTTTTTGGCAAGATGAGCTCTAGGTCTGTTTGTCACTGCTCTTTGGGAAGCTGGAAAGGTGCTCTGGGTAATACAAGCCGGGATGATACAACGATTCAGCAGGCTGAGAGTGCAGCCCCCAGCAGGGTTTGCTATCAATGGTTTCAGCAAGACAACAGGGCTTCTGAAATAAAATATAAATCAAATATAACCACCCGTCTGACAGGGCACTGCCCGGCAGACCCTCTGGCCACATTGAGTCCCCACCTATTACAGTCCAACAGCCCTTCCTCCCTGAGTAACCCTCACCCATCCAGACCCCACTTTCTGCTCCAGGACGGGAGAAAAGCTCCTGAAAAGCTCGTGTGTGCTCCAAGAGCGGATCCCGTGGGAGCAGCAGGTAGGCAGCCAGGTAGACAGACAGACAGACATGATGATAAGCCGTACATCTGGCATGGGAGGATCGTGGCAGTGGAATTACCATTCCCCAGCCAAGTTTCACGCTTTGGGGAGTTGTTTTGACGTGCTGTCAATGCCGCACCAGAATAACCTGATTTATTTCCCTCGTTCTCTTTGAAAAGGTCTATTTGGTGCCATTCATTTTGCACTCACTTACTCGCCATCCTATCAGGAGGTGGGAGGTCAGCAGGGTCACTCCTGAGAGAGTATCACGTTCTGTACAGAATAGAGAAAACGCTCCAAGCTAGCGGGAAGGGAAGAATTCATGCTGGGGCCTCCTTTCAGCCTCTGCTCTCCCTCGGTGGACCGGGAGACCTCTTCCCTTCCCACATCCTTGCTCTTCCTTTCAGATGGAAAAGCCAGTCCCACTGTCACTGATATCCCACCAGTATCAATCTCTGCTTCGGTTTTGCTTCATTTTCACCTCTGCTGATCCTTGGCTGGGAATTCTCAATCCATCCCTGGTGTATCGCACAATCAAACCCTTCAGTCTTTCCTGTCTTTGGATCTGAAATGGATGTCGGGTCCTGAGAGGCTGCGAGAGGAACTGGAGGCACAGCAGCAGACAGGAGAGAGATGCATTGCTCATTTCCACAGAGATGGGGGTCGTTACAACAGGCTGAGGCATTTTTAGGGATGAAACACGTGGTGAATACCCAGAGTGCTGCACACACACTTGTATTTACAGCGCTCGTGCTGGTGTTCGCTTTGTGTCAGTGGCCACAGTGGTTTTGCTCTGGGATGGCAAATCCCACATCCCTCCGGGCCCACCTGGGCAGGAGCCGTGGAAGCAAAAAACTGTTTTGGGAACAGATCTGGGGCTGAGACAGCCCGAACCCACTGAGCATTGCGGCAGGAGTGAACTCCGTGATCACAGAGCAGCAGCTTCCGAGGCAGATGGCAGAAGACAGGAACCATCCCTGAGCTGCAGGACCTTCTTCTTCTTCTTCTTCTTCTGGAGAGTGACGTGGATGGGCCAGGGGTGGAAACAGCCAGGGCCTGATGGATCCATCTGCAGCAGGAGGAGCAGCCCAGGGAAGCAGAGAGCACAGGCAGCAGCCCAGGCACTGGAGCTGAGCAGCAGCAGCTCAGAGCTGCTCGGTAGCCAGGCAGGACCTCCCTCCCTCTGGATAAATCCTGTTTTATCGCTGCCTCCCGCACACAACTTGCCTTTTGCACTCTGCCCATCACTCAGGAGGGTTCCCCACACGGGTGCAGCGAAGGCTCGAACAGGACAATTTGAGCTGGAGCCTTCAGCTGGCACCTTGGCTTTGTTTAGCTCCTCGGCTGGGGGACATCTGAGCCCAGCGCCAGGGGCTGGCCAGGCTTTGGATCGTGGAATGACACGAGCTCCGTGCACAGCTGAGAGCCAGCACTTGACACTCGTCTTCTTCCATCCTCACGGCCCCGTGCTGGTGCTGCTCCAGCCTGGAGGCCTCCAGCCAGTTAATCACCCTCACACTCGATAGCTCCTGCCCGCCCGGCTGTCCTGGTGTTTCCAAACACACGGGCCTGGTCCTCCCCGGCTCACAAATCAGTGCAGCGCTGGGAGAGTTATGGATGGTTGAGATAAGCACAGAGGCAAAGTATAGGCATTTATGCAAAGGTCTCCTTCCTCTCAGCAAAGGACGAAAAAGTGACCTCATTGGCTCCAAAAAAAAAAAAAAAAAA
>VZDJ01000174.1:9293225-9334265 GCA_008694505.1 Cyanoderma ruficeps | reverse complement strand
CCCTCATTAAAAACAAGAAGCCAACAGTCAAAAATAGAAAGAAAATACTTCTAGGAATAGAGTTTTTTTCTTTATTTTTAGAAAGACTAGCACCCCAGAAGAAGCAGTCCAAGAACCCAGGATCATGATCTAAAGTAACATAAAAATAGCCACGGAGTCCAAGGGAAAAGAGGGAGATATTTCCAGCCTGCACACTGCAGAATTCCCTCTGGAAACGCAGACGGGTTGGCTTCATTTCCTCCTCAGCTTTTGCTGAAATATCAAGCAGCACGAAAAGCCCCCTCTTTGCACTGGGAGCACAACTGCTGAGTGCATCAACTCTCCCCGCACCAAATCAGGCACTTCTCCATTCAGCAACCAGCCTCTTCTGACTCCCATCCCTGTGTCAAGAGGACCGAAGGCTGAGCTGAAGAGCTGCTTTTGACAGTCCTTTATTTGCAAATCTGCTCGTCTTTCAAAGGCATCTCAGCTAGGAAACCTCGCTGAACGAGAGAAGAAACCTCTCGGCGATTCCTGCGTCTGTCCAGAGCAAGGGTTTCCCTAGAGGAGGGACGGAGCTCATGGAGGAGGTTTCTCCTCCTGTTCCCTGCTGACCTGGCCTCTTTCCCCGTTCCCACTGTTCAGCCCGAGCTCTCCCACATCCTTATGTAAAACCCAGCTGCTCCTCCAGCCTCTCCTGCCCGGACCTGTCTCAGCTTCCCCTCACAGAGGGCTGCTTCCAAAGCTGCCTGAGGACCATTGCCTCGTCCGTGTGTTCCTCTTAAATTAATGGAGTGGCTAGAAACAAACAAACAAATTTTAAAAAAAGGGGCGGAGGGAGGGAGGAAAAATGACAGCTGAGCTTATAGATGAGTTTGCAGGACAAAAATTGAGAGGCAGGACTGATAAGCAGTCCTGATAAGAAAGGCTTGGTTTGCCAGGGGGCAGAGGTGCGGGCAGCCTTCCTCCCCAGCTCACAGCCCGAGGAGCACAGAGGATGACGGCCACGTTGTGGTAAAACAGCCAAGGCTGGTTGAGAGCCCCAAACCAATCTCTTGAAGACGAGAGGTGAATGAATACTCCAGCACCCTCCCAATTACTCGTTTTATGACGGTGTTTTAGCTGCCTCGGAGAGACGCTGCGAGGGGATTAGTAAATAACGCTTCCCTTTGTTAACCCCTGTCCGCTTTCCGCGGCTCCGACACCCTCCAAAACAAACAGAAACCGCACGGATAAATAAAGGCTTCATTAGCTGCGCGAGGTGTCGAAACAGGAGCGGGGAGAGAACGGCCCCAGGATTCCCTTTACGGGGTCTCTTCCCAGCAGGTCCCACAGCGACGGCAGAAGGGACCGCGGGACATTTGTCCTTCCTCTGGCAGGGCGACAACTGCTCCGGAGAGATGCGGGACGCATCTCCGCCCTGCCGAGGAGAACACGTCCATCCTCCACCTGACCTCGGGGAAAGCTGCGCGGGCTCCTGCCGCGAGTGCTCGGCCTCCTGTGCGGTCCCAGCCCGCTTTATCCACCCCCATCTCCCAGGGCGAGCCCCTGCCGCAGGCTGTGAGCCGGGCCAGCACCAAGCCCGCCTCGTCCAGGGCTTTTCCCCGCTCTGCATCCACACCCCAGCCCCGTTCCTTGCCGGTTTGCTCTTCCCTGCGGCGAGGGAAAGAGGGAAAAGGGAGTTTCAGTGCCCAAACCTCAAGGTCCTTCTGAGAGCTCTCTCCTGCCGCAGAAAGTCCCTTCATCATCCCTGAGATTCACATAAAAGGAGTTGAGGTTAATGTTGGAGAAGCCAAACTATAAAGTGAGAATTACGCTTTAGCCTAAATAAATCATCGCCTCCGAGGCCGGCTCTGTGTGGGGAGGGAAGGGGGGAAACCCCTCGGACTTCCCGGGGCTGGCAGAGAAGGGATGCGGCATTTAGGGGCCGAACGCTCCGAGGCCTCCTCCGCTTCACTGCGCTCAACCTCCTCGCTGTTCCCGGGGGGAATCTGTGCCGGTTTTAGGGGGCTCCTGGAGGGAGAGGCTCCCCCCGGCACCCCGGGGCCGCTTCCTCTCCCCCTGCGGGAAATGTCCCTCTAACGATTCCCCAGCCCCGCTGCTCTGCACTTTGTCAGCCTGCCTGACTTCGAGCCATCCTGCATCTGTTTCGCCTAGAGAGCCACGCTCGCCTGCGTTTTAATAAACCCTATAATTTACACATTTCCCTCGTCCCCTGTAATTTCACCACCCCGAGACGCGGCGAAGGGAGAAAGCGCAGAGCTGCGAGCAGCTCGCGGAGAGCGCTGCCAGGGAATCAAGAAATAAGTAGAAGGGCTTAAATCTGCAGCAGTAAAATAATCCAGGGGAGGGAGCCAACAATGACTGAAAAATAAACATCTCCCCCTGCGAAAGCCCGCGGCCAGCCCCGCTCCTCGCAGCCTGGCGCTGCCAAGAGATCGGCTGCGCTGGGAAACGCGCCTGAGGACTCCAGGAGAAAAAAAAAATAAAATAAAATGGATGTGGGTTATATGGACCCCTTTTATAAGGCAACGGTTAGCGGTAACTGAGTTTAAATTTATATGTTCAATAAAGTCTCTTTCCCCGCCCGCACCACCACCACCACCCCTTCCCAAGTGCCAGAACCACTCAAGGAAGCCGACACACGCTTCCCATTTGAAAATGTGTTATTTGAGCATTTTTATTCTCCGCTTTTGTTCTCGGGGCTGCAGCCCCTGCGAAGGCGAGGGGAGGGGGCATTTCTGCGCCGAGATCAAAGCGGCTCCGTGTATACACACACTCGTGCAAATTATGTATTTGTGATCAAGTAACGCAGCATCAGGAAAAGCCAGGCGGGCATGTGGGAGAGTGAGATATTTACACAGGCCTGGCCAGAGGCAGAGGCATTATTTTAAGTGTTTTTCGCCGCTGCCAAGTCATCTGTTCACATATCCGTGTGTGCGCGTAAAGATGATGGAGAGAGCAGCTCGCCAAAGGCAGCAAATTCAGCATTAACCCCCCCAAATCCCAAGTGTGTCTTGCCGGGGCTCCTGACACCCTCCAAACCTGGGTGTCCCCGTTCAGAGTCCCTGTCGCGGCGAGTCCCGATGGCGCAGGAGCCAGGACTGCAGCAGGTCACTCTCCCTTCCCCAGCGCAGCTTTATAGCCCACATAAATGGATATATATATTTCCCCTATAAAGACACGACTTAACCAAAGGATCTCGGGTTCTGCGGCATCAGGGAGAATAAAAATTAAAATTTTAAAAAAATATAGAAGGAAAAAGGTAAAAACGGAAAGGATTCCTCGCCGTGCCGCCCTCCCCAAACGGGAAATGAAACTCTGTCACTCGAGTTTTGGGGCTGGAAGGGTAAAAAGCAGAAGGCGAGAAGAGAGAACCGCGGGATCTGACGGGCCCGGCTCTCCCTGCCTGTCAGGGATGGTTTCCTCCTGTCGGGATTGCTCCCTCCTGTCGGGATTGTTCCCTCCTGTCGGGATTGCTCCCTCCTGTCGGGATTGTTCCCTCCTGTCGGGATTGTTCCCTCCTGTCGGGATTGTTCCCTCCCGTCTTTTCCAGCCGGGAGAAAAGCTCCCGCAGCCCACCCCGGGGCCGGCGGCCCCCGCGCAGCGCCCTGGCGTGCGGAGAGCGAAGCCCATCCCCAGGAAAACCGGCATCGGGAAGAGCAGCCAAATCTGGCAGCGTGTTTACGATGTAAAATTCCGATAAAACTCGCACTGAAATGATTTCGAACTCCAGTCCGGGCGGGAGGGGCTCGAATCGATTGGAAATGTCCTTTCCAGATGGGTGGCTGCCGGAGGAGCCGGCGGGAGGCTGGGTGGGGAAAGCTCCCCCGGGGACTGTGAAGCAGAAATCTCCGCTCCGAGCCAGCGCCGAAGCCTGGGAGGCGCAAACGCGGCGGAGCGGCTCCAAAACGAGGCGCAAAACTCGGGAAAACGGGGAAAGGGGACCCCCACGGTCCTGCCTGGGACAGGGACACGCAGCCCCTCGGAGCATCCCCGGCCCGGCTTCTCCCCCCCGCCGCTTCCCCCTTCTCCTTCCACTCAATCTGCATTATTATTAGCAGTATTTTATCCTCGGAAAAACAAACGCCTCCCTCCCTTCCCACCACACGCCGAGGGGATGGGGAGGGGGCCGAGGGGTGGCGGGCCCAGATAACAAAGCAGCTGGTGTGGAACGAAGTTGTAAGGAAATAATTGATATGTAATAAGGCCGAGTGAATCTATCCCAAAGAAAATATTGCGTAAGCGGTTATGATTAAACATGCCCGGGCGAAAGGCGCTCTCATAAAGGAGTAATGGAGCTAAGGAAACAAATGATCATTGGGAATGTTAAACACAGAGGGGCATTTCATCACACAAACATAAATTCAGCTTGAAAGAGACTTAACGGGGGAAAAAAAAAAGAAGAAGAAAAAAAAAGAAGAAAGCGCCCTCCCCCCGCGCCGCTCCCCTCAGGTTGTGGACGCTGTTTGAAGATGCTGGAAGAGCGGGAGGGGGAGAGAGGGAGGCTGGAGATCGCGCTGGAGAAGAAGGACCCGATCCTGCAGACCCGAGTCTTCATCCTCGCAGCCCCTCGGTTCCCCGGATCCTCCTTTGGGTCACCCCCAGCCCCGCAGCTCCCCCGGATGGGGCCGGATCCTTCCCCAACCCCCAACTACCCCATTTTCCCCTCCCCACCACGGGATATCCCTGACCAGGCAGCGCATCCCCGACCGAATTCCGGGCCTTTCCCCGTTTTTATTAAAAAGCAAGAAAGGAAAAAAAAAAAAAAAACCCCAAAACAATGTTACCCCAGAGAAACGAGAGAAAAAAAACCCCAAAAACCAAAAATGAAAGAAAAGAAAAAAGAAAATTCGCAGAGCCTTGCTCCCTTTTCTCAGCCCTCTCCCGTCCGGATCAACCCCCTCTGCAAAGCCGAGGAGCCCGGCACGGTGGGAAAGCCGCTCGGTTTATCCGGGGCCAAAGCTCGGCCTCGGTTGCTGGCGGCTTGACAGGCGGCGGCGTGAGCTTGGCCGCGGCCCCGGGCGGCACGCACGGCCGCCCGGCCTCCCAAATCCGTCAGCGGGGAAATAATTCGCTCCCCCGGCTGCTTTTGGGGGAGTTTTGGCTCAGGGGAAAGCAAGCACAGCTCAGCTCCCACCTGGCTGCAACACCAGGCGCATTTTAACCTATTTAAATTATCGTTGTCGGGTGGGTTTGTTTTTTTTGTTCCCTTTTCTAGCCCCGGCTGAGGTGGGTGTTCGCAGGACCGGCCCTGCCGCTGTCCCACGTCCGAGCTGCTTTTGGGGCCGCAGGAATCAGTTTCCGTCCGAATTAAACCCGGGGAAGGAGCGGGGCGGCAAAAGCAGGGAGGCGGGAGATATTTGTGTAACAACTTGAAATAATTTACCCGAGAAAAAGGAAATCTGGGCGAGAGTTTATCAGGCAGTTCCCTCTGCCAGCATGTTTAAAATGTATAAGTAATTTTAAAGTGTGTCTTCACTTAATATATTTCCCCCTTTCTCCTTGGGATGACAAGGAAGAGCAGTGATTGCAAGATGTCTACAGATAGCGCCCCTTAAGAGTTTCCACATTGTATGGTTGGGTTGGGGAGGAAAAAAAAAATGTGTTTGCGGTTCCTCCGTCCCCGTCGACAACTTTCCTCGAGTCTGGGTTTACGGCCCCTATTGTTCGGGCTGAGCGGAGGGTTTAAATTACACCCAAAAGCGGGAGGGGGGAGAAATTCAGGAGCGTTCTAACGGGAGGGAAAAAAAAAAAGATTTACTCTGAAAANATGGAGGGGAAAAAAAAAAAAAGAAAATAACAAAACCCCCCAAACTGCATCCGAAATGACTCCCCGTAAATCCGCGTTTAACGCTGGGGCTGGGTTGGTTTTCATGAGATATTTGGGAGGGATTCGAGAGAATCACTGGAAATTTCGGGGTTTTTTGAGGGGGAACAGAGCGGTTTGTAGGGAATATGAGCAAGGCACCCCGGATGTTGGTAGGAGCAGCCCGGCCTCGGGCAAAGCCCGGCTCCCGTTAGGCTCGGGATTAAAAACCAGCGATCCCCACCAAATTAGAGCCGTTGGTGAGAGAAATTACAAAAGGGAAAAAAACCCCCAAACCCAGAACTATTTTTTTTAACCTCCCCTTTGGAAAAGGAGGCGAATCCCCCGTTTTCCACACAAAAAAAAATTTCTCTTTTCCTCTCTACCTATTTTAAACCCCGAATTTCTCTCTCCATGCACTTGCTGGGTGCTTTTGGCCGGGGAGAGCCCCCGGGCGGGACTGAGTGTCTGCAGAGTTTTCACAGGACTTTCCCCATCTCGGCGATGTTTCATTTCTGATTTCCCCATCGACTTTTCGAAACGGGGCAGCGCCCTCCAACCACCCCGAGCTCAAACCAAAGCTTTGAAACAACCTTTAAAGCCAAAGGGGGAACGGGCCAGCTCATTCCTTCGGCTTCGCGGCCAATATTAAGATTATCTGGGGAAATCAGCCGGGGGTTTCTGCAGGACGGAACAGCCTCGCAAAGAGGAGGATGGCGAAAATTGCTCCAGGAAAATCTGTTTTCTGGGAGCAGGCAGCTGCGGCAGGCAGGAGTTTGTCTGGGCACAAGCACCGACAGCGGGATCAGGAGAAATGGAATTTCGGGGAGATGCATTTACCCACGGCTTTCCCACAGCGGCAGCCCAAGCTCTGAAATCGAGACCAAAACGGGGCTCTTGAGCCGCCAAGTCTTTGGTAAATTGGGTTGAGTTTAGGCGCAAACATCATTTTGGATCCTGAATTCATTTCGTCCTCACAGGGTATAAGCCAGAAGTAACTCACGTTTTAGGCTTATTTAAAGCTCCGTCCTAAAACCAGACCCCGCAAACGGCGTGGCACTTGTCACCGTGGCTTTACAGACTCGGTGTTGATTCTCCAGTCCCCGTTTTACCCCAAATCACCCCAGTGCAAACGCTTTAAAATTTTTTTTTAATATAACGATTTATCTCATTCCTACCACTGCTTTTCGTTTTTGTGAAGCCCGGGAGATGAGCCGGGAGCGACCCTGAAGCTCTTGGGCAACGGGAAAATCATAAAAATACAATTTTTTCTGATGATAATTAATAAAATGGGGGGAAAAAACCCAACAACCCAAATCAACCCAAATATTTCGTTCGTTCCCCGTGTCCCCGAGTTGTTCCTGAGGGCTGAGGATGGATGGACCCCCTGGCACCGTCGCAAGATCCAGACACATTTTGTGTCACCCGACGGACACACGGAGCCCTCGGGCCGCGGTTCTGCGGTTTTTATTATTGGCGGGGTGGGAGAGAAGCGGAAACAGCAGAGATATATTTATATATTTATATATTTATATATTATACATAGTTTATTTATATATCATATAATTATATATTTTATATATTTATATATTCATATATACATATATCTATATAAAATATATTTTATATATGTATATATGTATACATGTATCTATTTAGATACTATATTAAATAAGTTATATATTAAGCATATTATATATTGTATGAGAGATATTAGATATTGTATATCGTATATGATATATTACATATGCTGTGTGATCTATCAATATAATATATTGATATATATTTATATGCTGAGCTATTTTTGGGCAGGGGCAGCGGTGGAGATGCGGGGCAGAGCCGTGGCAGGGCCGGGGGAGGTTCAGGGGCAGCTCTCCAAACCCACGTGTGTTCCCGTCCCGGCTTCCAGGGGGAATGGTGAGGGAATGGAGCGGGAATTGTGAGGGAATGGTGAGGAAATTGTACAGGAATGGTGAGGGAATGGAGCGGGAATGGTGAGGAAATGGAGTGGGAATGGAGCGGGAATAGAGCAGGGAATGATGAGGAAATAGAGCAGGGAATGGTGCAGGAATGGTGAGGGAATGGAGCGGGAATGGAGAATGGAGTGGGAATAGAGCAGGGAATGGAGCAGGGAATGGAGCGGGAATAGAACAGGAATGGTGAGGAAATAGAGCAGGGAACGGAGAGGGAATGGAGCCGGGAATGGAGCCGGGAATGGAGCGGGAATGGAGCGGGAATGGAGCCGGGAATGGTGAGGAAATAGAGCAGGGAATGGAGCGGGAATAGAGCAGGGAATGGAACGGGAATGGAGTGGGAATGGAGCGGGAATAGAGCAGGGAATGGAACGGGAATGGAGTGGGAATGGAGCGGGAATAGAGCAGGGAATGGAGCGGGAATGGAGCCGGGAATGGAGTGGAAAAGCCGCCGCCCCCCGCACCCGGGCTGGCTCTCCCGGCTCGCCCCATCCCTCGGAGCCCAGGGCAGGGAAGAAGATCCAGCCCCTCTCCCTCCGTGCCAATTCCCGCCTCACAGCGCCGAACAGCGCATTGGAAAACAAAACCAACAACAGCAACAAATAACAAATAAATAATAACTGAAAAAAAAAAATCAAACGCCAAAGGTTTGTGCCATCTCCAATCAGGGAGAGCTGGATCCCACCGACGGCTCAGGGAAGGGGAGGCGGGGAAAGGGGATGGGGTTTTCTTTGATGAATTCCTAAACAATCCCCATTATTAATTTCTTCACCAACCAAGGGTGGATAAGGGCTCCAAATGGCAAGATTTGCTTTTCAAAGAGGAACGTGAAGTCAAAACACCTGTTCTGCATTAGCCCTCTCTCGCTCCCACCTCCCCTGTAAATGAAATTATTTAAATAATGAAATATATATATATATATGTGTGTATGTATGAGGGAGAATAGCCGAATTGTTTTTCTCTGCTGACATGTGGGATCAGAGCTGGGTATCACTTCAGGTGAATAAATTCTTCATCAAACACTGAAGAAGTGACACGGCGAGTTCTACCAGAGCATCTTTAGGCACACTTGCACCCAAAACTCGCCACCCAAACCTACCCCAAAACCTCCCCCCAGGCTCCTCCGCTGGGGGTGGACAGCAAGTCCAGAACACTCCCCGTCCGTGCACCCCGATTTCCCTGCGCCCAGGGGTGGGCCCCGGCCCCCCCGTGCTGTGGGATTCGCCCCACATCCCCATGGGGTTCCACGCATCCCCATGGAATCCCCAAATCCCCATGAGATCCCACACATCCCTCTGGGATCCCACACATCCCTCTGGGGTCCACACATCCCCATGGGATCCCCACATCCCCATGGGATCCCCAAATCCCCATGGGATCCCACACATCCCCACGGAGTCTCCACATCCCCATGGGATCCCACACATCCCCACGGAGTCTCCACATCCCCATGGGATCCCAACATCCCTCTGGGATCCCCGCATCCCCACTGGGACCACACATCCCCATGGGGTCCCCCACACATTCCTATGGGGTCCCCCATATCCCCATGGGGTCCCCCACATCCCCTGGGTGTCCCCACATCCCCATGGGGTCCCCCAAATCCCACCCCCGGGTGTCCCCGGGCGCAGCGCAGCGCGGTCGGGCGGTGCCCGGGCGGGGCCGGCCGGGGGGTGCGGCGGAGCCCCGTTACCTTGGCGGGGGGCTCGGCAGAGGTCTCATGGATGCCGAGCTGCCCTGGCAGAGGGCTCGGGCTGGCTCCCGGCCCTATTTCCGCTTGTAACTACGAGGGGACACCGCCCGGCCCGATAAGGTATCGCGGAGTCGCGGCAGTCGCGGTCAGCACCTCCCTGCGCGCTCCCCGGGCCCGCCGGCGGCCGGCCTGGGCCGGCGGGGAGATGTCGAGGCATTTCTGGGAATAATCACATCACACAAGCGCTTACATTCCGGCTTCCTTTCTCTTTATCCCTACCACCGAGTTTGAAGTCACACCTTCTACCGGATTGTTTCAGGTCCCGGGGTTGCAGGGGGGTGGGTGGCAGGGAAGGGAAGGGAAGGGAAGGGAAGGGGGGAGTCGCTGGTTGTTAATCTCGAGGGTTCCTCCAGGCCAATAAAAGGAACGTGGTCAGAAATTTCTTCTTTTCCACAGAAACCTCTCCTTCTTCCCCCCACCTCCACCCTCACCCTTTCTGTTTGTTTTTTTGCCTGGACTTCAGGGTCTGCAGAGAGAGTTGGGAAGTCCCGAAAGCTGCTCAAAATTGAGCTGCAAAGTCACAAAAAAGACTTTGTTTGCCCCGTCCGGTCACGGAGGGGTCCTGGTATACACACAGACATTGTGGGAAACGCACCTGGAAAGGAGAATATATGAAAATAATTTATCCACGTGCACTGGGAGAGGTCTCCCAAAATGCAGCTGAAGGCCTTAAACCTGCGGCATCCGGGAGGTTTGATAAATGTGCTGATATGAAAATGATTGTCCGTAAACATCTGGGTGTGTGCACACAAAAACTTCTTTAAACATCTGATACACACAATTTACATATCCAGGCATTGATCTTAACTTAATCTTAAAAGCCTTAAAAGATAAAACTAAATCTTAAAAAAATCTTAAAGGATCTTAAAAGCCTGAGCCTGAGCAGTGGGATTTTGACTGGGAGGTGGATATTCCAGAGCTGTGAGCAGGTCTGGAAATTCCCATTTTCCGGCAGAGAAACGCCCAGCAGAATCTTTCACTGGGCCTTTTGCTCTCTGTCCAGATGGCTGGGGCTTTGTGCCACCACCTGCTGAGCCCTGGGCTCACCTCATCACCCCCTTCATCGGGATCTACTTGGGATTCTTAAAAATCCACCTGATCCCCTGTGCTCACCTCATCACCCCCTTCATCAGGAACTACTTGGGATCCTTAAAAACCCACCTGATCCCCTGTGCTCACCTCATCGCCCTCTTCATCGGGATCTACTTGGGATTCTTAAAAACCCACCTGATCCCCTGTGCTCGTGTCTCCTGCCAGGCACTCAGCTTGTCCAGCAGCAGACACAGACTGGTTTCTATATTTTCTTTTTTTCCGATACCCCTCAAGATCCTGGGGTTTGCTGCTTTACCAAAAGGGTAATTTTGGGACGGGTAATGAAGCCCCCAGAGCTGACACATTTTGAAAAGGTAAAACCAAGCAGATGGAGACAAGTGATTCCTGCCTGAGGGCCACTGTCAGAGGGCAAACCTTTGGCAGTGCTCTTGATCCCGTTGTCACCTTTCCCATCCTTCATTCGGGTCACTTTTCTGATGCTGTGACCACCCTGGGACTGCCTCTTCTTCGTGCAGCTCTTGGACCAAACCAGAGCCTCCCTCCCAGAGCGACTCTGCTGTTTTCTAATAAATAACCAGAGCATGTGTGCACCACGCCTGTGGCCACAAAAACCCGGCCTTGGGCTGGGCTTTCTGCTTGTCACCTCGTGCCAGCAATAATAACAATAATAATAACAATAATAAGAAGGTTGCTTTGTGGATTCAGAGCTGCCAGAAAGGCGCCGAGCCAAGTGTTACACTTGTGGGAGGTATCTCGCAGAGGACTCCAAGGATCTTTTGTTAGGTCTGGCCTTGTTTAATATTTTCATTAATGACCCAGTAAATGGATTACGCAGCCCATTAATAAAATTGGCAGATGCTACTCAGTTAAGGGAGCTCATGAAAGGCGAGAGAAGATTAAAAAGGGAAGGGGGGAAATGACAGAGAAAAGCAGGGAGAAAGGACAGAGAAAGAACTCAAAATTATTCGTGGTGATGAAATTCAGGGAGAGGTGGCTGGAGGACTATTCAAAAACCCAGAATCTTTAATTGTGGTTTTATCCACAATCCAGTAAAAAATAAATTATTAGTCCCGGAGAGGGATGGGGCAGAAGGTGAGGCTGGGGTTTGCAGGGAGGGCTGGCAGGAGGGCAGGGACCACAGCGGGAGCACTGCTCACACACAGAGCTGGGATGGGGGACCTGCACCCTCCTGCCCAGCAGGGCCAGAGAAACCCCAGGGGAAGGCTGGAAAACAACAAAAAGGAACCAAAGCAACTGCTCAGGCTGAAAAGGATGGGAGAGACCCTTTAATGTGAGGGTAGGGTTCAACAGCCAGGGCAGGGAAGCCCCCACATGTTTTGGGACCCGTGGGGCTGGCAGGTGTCATCAAACCCATCTGAACCGGTTTGAGTTTGGGACAGCGATGCAGGAGACACCAGGTAGTAGTAAACAGGGTAAATCTGAAATCTTGGAGCTTCACTGCCCACTCTTCTCTCTCAGCCCTTCCAGGGGCATCCTGTGGAGCTCTGAAAATAACATCAGCCATGGGGGGGCTGTGGGGGGCTGCAGGCAGAGGAAAAGCACCTCATCAAGAATCTGGGATCATCAAAAATCTGGGATCCCACAGCTGAACCCCTTGGGTCATTCCCCAGAGCAGTGGCAGGTGGTGGGGACCTGCTGGCTGGACAAGAGCCTGGCCCAGGAGAGAGGACAAGACACGACAAATGAAACAGAGGGTGTGGGAGCCCCTCCGCCAGAACAGGTCTGTGGATTTAAACGGAGCCAGGGACATGACCACAAAGCACCAGATGTTCCACTGGTGGAAATCAGAGTGGGTCCAATGGCACCAGGAAAATCCCGACAGCACAGGCTGGGCTGAGGGTTTGGTGCATTAAAAACTCCAAGGCTGTGGAGTTCAGCGTGTGTCCTTCTTAGCAGTTTTACACAGATAAAATTCTCATGCCTTAAGCTCTTGCAGGTTATTGGGCAGAATTTTGGAGGATCTGTTATGCCAAAGATTGTAGCTTGACCCAAATTGTCACTCTTTTTCCCAAATAATTAGGATACCACTACTTCCAAAGGGAGAGAAGGAATTCAAAAGCCAACACTGGGCCCAGTTTACCACTTCATTCCACCTGTTTGACATCACAAACCTACCTGCTCCAAAGAATCCAACCTCTATTCTACTCCTGCCCATTTCATTTAGACACGAATCCCTAAAATCCTGAGTGTTACGGCGTTTTCCCTTTTCTTTCAGCACTTGCTGCTCACCTATTTGCTTTTCTCGATTTCCACTGGGTCACCACTACAAAAATCTTGGCCAAGCTCCGTGAAGCCATGAGCATGATTATGGCCTGCTAATGTAAACAGGCAGGAAGGGGTAAAATAGGTGGGTTTTGTGTGTGTGTGAGAGAGAGAGAGAGAGAGAGAGAGAAGGATCCAGATCCAGTTTATAAACATCCATCTCCAGTAATGAGTCCTCTAGGAAGAAATGAAAAATAGCCCAGGCCTGGTAAAGTCAATTAAGTTGCTTTTAAATAAGAGGTTACCCAGAGAGGCCAAGAGTTAACATGTAAAGGCTTATTGCCAGTGCTGTAAAAAATAAAAGGAGGCTTGAATATTTGAAGACATTTGGTTGCTATTATAAACAAGTGGATCTAATAGTGTGGGTACATTCATAGACTCACTGTAGAAGTTGGGCATCTTACAAGGACACATTGAAAAGAAAAAAAAAACAAACAAAAAACCCTCCAAGGTTCCCTTGGCTAAATAATTCCAAATGGGTCATTATAAAACCACTGATACAACACGTGTGGTTGGGACCCAGGGCATTTATAAGGAAAGCTTTTCAAACCCCCCAATAATGAGCAGCTAACAACGAGAGCACAGCCAAAGGTGTGTGTAATCTGCAGGGAACACATGGCAAAGCTTTACCCTGCAAATTCTTCGAATGGCCTGGAGAGCAGATGGCCCTGACACCACCTCCAGCCCTTTGGAAAGCTCCACTGAGCTGTATCCCAGCGTTGGGATTTGGGATTGGAGAAGGGAGCCTAGTGACAGCACCTTCCAGGGAGGGAGAGATGAGAAAAGAAATTAAAGACAAAAGGAGGACAAAGATGCTCCTGTTTTCTGCTCCAAACCCCAGATTTTTCTCCTTGGGCCAAAACCCCATTTTTGGGGGGGTTTCAAGGAGATTACAGCGGGCTGTTAACACAGTCTGGGCCAGACCTGTAATTCCTGCAAAGACAAATAGCCTGACACACCCGAGTCACCTTCTCACAGAGCCAGCCCTGACCCACACAGAGGAGCTTCCCAAGACATCCCAAGCCGTCAGCTCTTGCCTTTGGAAGCAGTGGAAACGCTGCTCTGTGCTCCAGCTCCCTCAGGAATGCTCCATTCCATCCCCAGAGATCCCGGGGTGTGTGACATCCATCCAATCCCATGGAGCTGTGCCCACAAACCCCGCTGCTTTTCCAAAGGAAAACATCCTGATTTGAGTGTCAGGCTGACCAAGCCGCAGCATCCCTCCCCAAAGGCAGACTCCGGACATGGATCAGAAATTCTGAGCACCACAGACCCTTCCTGTCCCAGCTCAGAGCTGGCCCCTGACCCAAACCATTCATCCCCTCTCACCACACATTTAAATATCTGTGCCTCTTCCCACACTCATCCTTGGGTCACACAATTACAGAGAGTAGCTGGACAAGTGAGCTCCAAGGAAACACGGAGGGCCACGTTTTATGATCCTAAAGAGGCAGAATGACCCTCGGTGAGGAAGTATTTCGGAGCATTAATATAGATTTGAGTTAAACATTTAGCTGCTCCTGACTATCCCACAGCAGCAGGATGCCTGTGCCCCTGTCAGACCCAGAGGTGAATTCCCACACGGGATCAGAATTCCTCATTTTGAAATGAAAATTTGGCGGACGCGTCCCTCAGCACGGATCCCTGGAGCTCGGCCCCGACTCCCTGCGGGCTCAGCCAGCAGCGGGACAGTGGGATCAGGGAGTGCCCAGCCTTTCCCCAGCCCTGCCCGCCTCCCTCCCTCCCTGCCGGCTGCGAGGGAACGGGCGAGCCGCAGACGCGGGCTCAGGCGAATTAACGTCAGCAGAAAGGAAGCGGGGTCACCCCAAAGCGGCATTTCCCTCCATCCTCCGCCGGCTCCCGGCCTGGATGGGGACAATTAACTCAGCAGCTCGGGGAGGAGACCCCTCAGCCCCTTTTCCCCTGGGAGGGAGGGGGATTCCAGCAGGAATCCTCGCTCCATCACAGCACCCAGCTGAGGGACCCTCCAGGGACACACCGCAGCTGGGCAGAGCCCTGGGAATCCGCAGCAGAGCTGGCTCCTGTCCTGGCTGCTCTCGGGAGTGCGGGATGGCAGAGGAGGAGGCAGCAGTGCAAACCTGCCTCTGTTTGTTTAAGCCAGCAGTAAATTAATGCTGCAAATCTGCCAGGCTGGCCCTGTGGTTTCAGGGAGATTTTTCTGGCTTGCTGGTCTGGGTTATTGTACACACAGGTTTCCTTCCTAGCCCTTGATAAACACTTCTGACCCAGCTGCTCAGGAGGAACAGGGTGGGGGGAACATTCCCAAATCCCAGTGTGAAAACCTCGAAGCCTCCCCTCCCCTGTAAACAGTGCCCTGGTCACCAGAGTCCTGTCCCTGGCTCCCAGGATGGGGACACGCTCTCCCAGACGTGCTTCCTGTGTTCTGGGAGGGTCACCCTGGGTGTCAGCAAGTCTGTTCCATCCCAGGGAATCCCTGGAATTAGTTATTCCCCATATTATTATGACTTACCCCAGTGCTGTCAAAGGGGAGAGCAGCAAGAGCCTGGAGACAGTGCAATCCCTTCAGTTTTATCTTTCCTGTGTTTCAGGTTCTGTGCTGCCCAGGGGGGCAGCTCTGAGCTCACAGTCAGTGTCACTCAGCTCTGCACACAGCAGGGACACAAAACAAATCCTTCTCCTGCTGCACACCAAGGACAACTCTCAGGCCCAAAAACACAAACAAGGGTGGCTGACGGGAGGAACAAGAAGGATGGGACCTCACAACCTGCAGCTGGAATTGGACAATTAAACTCCAAAATGCAAATGGACCAAAACTGATAAAATGTAAGACCTCGTGACTCTTTGTCCATTTTGTGACCATTTTGGATCCACCTTGGGTGGAGCCCTGGTCAGGCCCTGTCCTACCCAAGGTGGATCCTTAAAGGCCTTTTAATAAACATCTGCTTTATTCTCTGGCTCTGCCCAGTCTTTGTTCCAGGTCAGCCTTCCCAAGGCATCAAGTGGGGAGGAAGAAAAGACAGCCCGGAGACACCGGGGTGAAGGAGTCCAGTCTGGGGAGATGTCGATAAAGAATGTCCACAAGATCCCTAAAATCTGGGTCCAGAAACTGCCCAGAGCCCCAGTGCTGCCCCCCAGAGACCCCAGCAGCACCTCAAGCCAGCAGGAACAGCCTGAAGAATGTTTTGGGCACCACTCCACATGCAAAGCTGCGGGGAAGGGACACACCCTGGAGCAAACTTGGGGAATAAAGAACTAAATAAACCCTTCTCAAATCTATTTTGTAGGTGAAGAATCCCTCTGTTTCAGGGAGGTGCTCAGTGTTACAGGGTACAGGTCATCAATTTGGGGTCATTCCCAAAGATGCCAGCTTGGTGCAGAGCAAGGGCTCAGCCTGTTTCCCTGAGGGAAGGGGACGAGTCCTGCACACCTGGACCGGCCTCCAGCAACTGGTTTCTCCCTCTTGTCTCCACTCCCAGTTTTGAGATGTCTGGTCCCATTTCCATCATGTTTAGCAGCCTGCTCACTCCCAGAAATAGAGTTCCTGTGTTACATGGACTGGGAAGAAGTCAGTGCCCTGACTGTGGGTTCAGAGACTCCCCAGATGAGCATCATTAGAAAGGCTGCACACACAGCAACAAACCTCTGGACTAGACACCAGAAAATCCCTCTCAAGGACGGGTTTGACAGCCAAATTTCTTCAGTTTCACCACTCCTTTGTCCTTTCCAAACCCCCCTTTAAGGCCTCCTGTGGCAGAGGAGGTCACTAAGCAGAGGGGGCTCCCTCTGGAAGGGCTGAGGGATCACAGGGCAAAGCTGCTCTCCAGGAACATGAAATAATAACATTTACACAGAGCCAGAGGGCACTGGGAGCTGAGATCTCCCCAGTGGGGCAGGGAATGCTCTTGGCCTGATGGCAAAGAGTGGGGAGAAGGTGCAGAAACTTCAGGTCACTGCAGAGGGCTGACACACCACCCAGCCCGTGCCTGGGCAGCCACACAGTCCAGGAGCTGTCCCTCCATGGCAGCAGCAAGGCAAGCCCAGGGAGATTCCTCCCCAGCTCCCTCTCCTCCCTTTCCCATGGCACAGGCAGCCCAGCCTCCCTGGCACGGCTGGGAATCCTTTTGTCCCGTTCAGCGTGGCCGTGCTGATCCCAGGCGAGATCTGGCACACTGTAAAACTCCTTACTCCTCATCCCTTCTTTCCTCACACACACAGAGCCTCTCCTAAACCCCCTGGTGAAATCCCAGAGCGGGAAAGAGAAGAGGGAGATGTGTGGCTGAGTTACACCTCGGCTGCTGGGTCAGGCTGAGTCAGGTCCCACAGATGGAAGGAGCTGGATGGTTTCATAAATCCTGGGATTTTTGAGGACAGAAACCCTCTGCCTGATTTCACTCAAACCTCGGGGCTGGGAAGCCCTGCCTGGGTGTTGTCGTAGGACACAAAAGAAAGATGAGAGACTCCAAATATTTCAGAAGGCAAAGAGCATAGAAAAAAGGCTTTATTGTCTAATTCTTACTACCTTTTATAAGGTGTTCTGATACAGACTTAACATGGTTGGTGAATAGGAACAACACCTCTGTAATGCCACTGGTTAAACCAGAGAAACAGCAAAACACCACCCGGACAAAGATGGTTTGAAGAAAGGAGAGTTGTTGGCCAAGATTGTTTGGAGAAAAAAAGCTTTCTGGAGAAATTTTTCCTTGGGAAAAAGTTAGCGGCTGCTAGCAGGTTAAAATCTCTCAGACCCAGAAATATCAGGCTCATCCCTGTGCTGTGCCCTGGTTTCATGCCCAGGTGGTGCACAGGGACATGGACTGCTCAGCCTCAGGGCCAGGCTGCCTCAGGCTGCCTCTTAAACCCCTTTTTCTGAGCCTTTGCCAAAGGAACACCACCACTGTTCACAGAGAGGGAAAAAAAACCCCTCTTGTATCAGCCAGGAGACAAAATCCACTTAGTATGGCATCAAAAAAAGGAAAAGTGCCCCTGGAGGGAGATCAGTCAGCAAGGGGCTGTCCCTGCGCTCTAGCCTCGATTAGATCCTCCGGCAGGGAATAAACAACTTTCACCTTGCCGTGACCCCAGGGATCCTCCAGCCCACCGAGGCAGCGCTGCCAGCATCCCACGTGGAGCTGCAGGAGCCCGGGATAATCGGGAATAGCCCGGGATAATCGGGAATATCCCGGCCATGCCAGGCCAGGCCAGGCCAGCGGGGACCTGTGGCTGTGTGGGCCCCACCAGACAGACACCTCCACCCCGAACAGCCGCTGCCTTTTGCTGAAACAAAGCCCATGGAAGGAGGCAGGATTTTATTGCTCTTCACCTGGAGATAAATGAAGTAGTTTTGAGCCTTGGGGATGAAGCAGGTATTAAATCCACGGCATCCTGAGCTTCGTGGCTGAGACACTGGGATTCGATCCGCCCGTATTTTACTTGTCAGGCACCGTCCCCCAAGCCGAGGGGGAGGGATCCATCTGAGCCTCCAATTAAAGCCCGGCTCTCCCTAAAGGCACCATTGTAGGCCAAGGGGAGAAAAAAAAAGAAAGAAAGAAAAAAAAAAGAAGAAGAAAAAAGATAATTCTGTCAGCACAGATGTCTCCTACGCTGAGGGGTTTGCAAAGAAGTAAAACCTGAGCCTCTATTAGCCCATTTGCAAAGTTATGGGCTGCAAATAAACAGAGCAGAGCAGTTCCCCCACCTAGGAGATACCACGAGTCAGTGGACGGCCCTGACAGGCCCGAGTCTCGCTGTGGCTGCCTTATCTTTCTAATCCTCTGGATTATTAATAGTAGTAGGGCTGTGATAGAGTCCAGAGGCCACCCCTGACAGACAGCACCGTGTGAAGCATCCCACAAACACACAGGGACAGCCTGGCCCTGGCCCCGCACAGCTCCTGCGGCAGGAGGATGGGACAAGGCCGGCTCGGGAAGGTGAGGGGAAGTGTCTGAGACCACGGGGAGCATCAGCAGCAGGGGGGAAAACAAATCTGCCCCCTCCCAAACTCTTTGTCTCTCCCACCAAGTTCAGAGCAGGATTCTTGCTGCTGTTGCTTCCCATTTTCCCCTCCACAGTCCTTTGGCAGCAAAGGGAGGGTTGGAAGCCTCCTCCCTTGTCTCCATCACACCAAAACCACTCCAGGGCAGGGAAAGGATCAGAACCATGTGGGACTGAGCCATAAAGTGGCCAGTTTAGCGCCTGATGTGACAGAAAATCCAGGTTCTTTCCCATAATTTTGTGGGGTTAATCCACCTTCAGCTCAGCTGAACCTGCTCACCCCACAGGCAGGCCCTGTGGGGTGTGCTGTGGGGGGACCTGAGCAGCGGGCAGCTCTGGGGATGGAGAGAGGAGAGGCAGGGATCAGCCCACTCCTCCCTACAGGGGCTGCCTCTAGAGCCGAGCTGGGACACCAAACCAGGCACAAAGCTCAGGAGAAAAAGCAACAATCCAAACTCTATCCGACTGCTCCCGGTGTGGGATGGGAGTCACTGCTCCACCCTGGGCCTTTCTCATTCCCTCCCTCCGAAACACCCGAGGCCTGTGGGGGCTGCAGAGTGGGGTAGAGCAGGGTGGGCCTGAGGAGCAGCAGCCCCACACGGCGTGTGCTGGGACACCAGCTCCGGGGCTCCTGGCCTTTGGGAGCAGGACTGGGGGGCCACCAGCCCCTGCCATGGCCCAGCCCATCCCCGGGGCTGATCCCCACGGCGCCTCACGGCTGACCTTGAAGACAAAAGGAAAGTGGGTTAGGAAGGACAGATGCCCTGTAGGATGGGATTTTCTGATCTTTAATTCCAGTTGGGTGCCCAAAGGGAAAGCCTGGAGTTCACCAGGAGCTCACAGCGTCACCGAGCTCGTTGTCTCTGCCTGTCTCCTGCCCACCTTGGTCCCACTCCCTGATTTAGAGGGAAGCCTCTTGCTCCAAGCTCTGCCCAGACCTCTGGAAGCACAGGAACCCGGGGAATGGGACAGCTCTTCCCTTGGACAGATCTAATCTGCCCACTGGTGTGTCACCACCTCGACTGCTGGTCTGACACACTCTGGACACTGCTCCCATCGAGGTGAAGGCTGAAATCCCGTATTTCTCTCTTCCTGCATCCTCCTTCCCCTAATCCACTGTCCCCAGGAGCATTTCCCTTTGCCTCCTGCTGGTTTGCTTTGGCTCCTGCCGGGATGCCCACAAAGCCTTGACTTTCCTGCTGGCTCAGGGCTGCTTCAGCAGTTTCCTCCAGAGGCAAATGGGTGCATTCAACAGAGCAATAAAAATCCCAGCGACTTTCTGGGCACGGGGCCTAACCCAACTCCCAGGGAAAAGGAGGAGGAGGAGGGTTATGCTCTTGCAGTGAGGGGAGTAAAGGGAAAAGGCAGGAGGAGGGGCTGGGACAGTGACACTGCCATGCTGCTGGACCTCTTCCGAGGTCAGCACTGGGAAGGCAGCAAGTGGTAAAAGCCTTTTCCGCTGCATGGATGCCCCCTTGTTCCCATTCATGTTTTCTCAGTGCTACCTTGTGCTTCCTCAGCGAGCCATAAATTCAGTCATATGGGTTTTCTCTGTCCTACGTCTCTCTTTTTTTTTTTTTTTTCTTTTTGACATCCATTTAATGACTTTTCTCTTTAATATATACCAGGCATTTTCCTTCGAAAATACCTGAGGTTTAGGACAGGTAGTAAATGGAGACCTCTCACAGAACCACTGGCCCAGAACCCAGTCTTATTGGCACTTAGAAAAGGAGATCCATTTTTCCCTCTCTGCTCTTCAATTAGCTGCAATGTTTGCCTTTAAAACATAAAATTAGGAGCCTTTTTTAGAGGCACAAAGCAATATTATACTGCGAAACACATTTTTATTCTCCCCTCCCTGCTACCAGTTCAGCACAGCAGATATATGAGACAGCTGGTTTCTAGGCACCGCTCTCTTCTGAAGATTTAGGGTCCGACTTGCAGTTCCTGTGAAAATAATGACCTCCCTTGCTCTTTGTAGGCCTGTGCTTGATCCTGCCCATATTAGCAGGACCTTTCAGGTCGAGCACTCCAGGATTTAGTGCTGCAAGGCAGGCAGAGCTCTCAGAGCCCGTCCAGTGAATGTATGGGTCAGGAGTTCCTGCTCGGTGCTGTCAGGATTTCTCTGAGAGCTGCTTTCTAAAGGAAAAAGCTCCACACAGTCACTCTCACCCACCCAGGTGTCTTTTTGCCCAGGAATCAGAGAGCAGAGCTGGGGAAGGCTCCGGGAGTGAGTGCCACGGGGACTCAGGGGTCCAGGCTGTGCAGAGCACAGGGCTGGGTCTAGCTCCAGGCCTGACTCGTGCCCAGACCAAACCAGGGCAACCCTCAGCCCTCCACAGCCTGACCACCCCAAATCCCCGGCCCAGGAGCCACATCCAAAGCACCAGAGTGCTGCACACAGCCCACAAATCACAGGGTGGCTCCTCTTGGTTGAAAAGACCAGAGCACGGCTTGATGCTGCTGCTGAACTCGAACACACAAACCCCTTCCCGCTTTGCCTGCCCCTTGTTATCCCTGTCTGAACCCATCCCTGCTCCAGGTAGGCAGCTCCAGCTCCAGCTCCAGCTCAGAGCCCAGCAGCTGATGCTGTTGGCTCTGGAGATGTGTGCTCTGACTGCTGGGAGGCTGCACAGCCCAGCACGGCCCACCCAGGCTTTTGCCAGTCTCCAGTCGCGTGTTGTTACAAAGGTGAAGCCGACCCAGCTCCGAGGAGCCACTCGACTGGTTGTGCTCTGATGTCCAGCTGGGCCATGCCACTCTCCTCCTGGCGTGGGCCTTGCTGTCACAAATTCATAAATAAACACGATCTGAGGCAAAAAGCAGCTAACATTTGTATTTTCTTCAAGTGGTTCGAATCAGCCACAGCAGAGGAGAGGGAAAAATATCCGGGGATGGCAGCCATTGATCTCAAGAGGCAGCGAATTGTGCTCCATGTTGGATCAAAGGGGAGCACGGAGCAGAGAAGGGCCACTTTCTCCACCACACATCCATGGTTTTCCAGATGTCTCTTGTGGGAAATAATGGCACTCAGCACTGTTAACAAAAAGCAGCCAAATCACAGGAAAGGGAGGCTTGACTCTTTTATCTCACTGGTGTTACTCATCCATCTCTAGAGTGAGCTGATAGCGGGATGACTGATTCTGAAATTACAGGAAAAAGGAAAAAAAGTCCATGAAACCACTGAGACAGATCAGCAGCTGTACCTGCCCCAATAATTCTGTCTGTGCCCTCAGCCCCCATCCTCCTGCCTTATCAGCTGGGACACTGGGCAGAGAGCAGCAGGGACAGGCCAGCAGAGCTGCAGCAGGACCCCAGTGCTCCTACAGAACCCCCATGAGAAAACAGGACATTGCCTTGACACCCGCCAGCTCCAAGGAACCAAAATAATCCCTCCTTCCTTTCCTAAAAGAATTTCCCAAAAAGAGGCTGGTTTTCCTTAGTTTTTCTTTATTTTTACTGCATTTCAAGTGCTGTTGCCTCTTTAGCCTGAAGTGGCAGGAGGGGGACACCCCTGACAGACAAAAGACAGGAAAACCTGGGGGTGTTGGAACCTTTAAAGTCCCCTGATCCTGGGCTCCTCCACCACTTGCTCTCTTCTACCAGCACCTGAAGATTTGTTCCCAGGTAGCAGGAGGCGATTTGCGGTGTGGATGCTCCAGGAGCACTCCGGGAAGCCGGGAATGCTGGGCTGTGGCCGCTCTCAGCCCTTCTCCCCGTCTAGCATAAAGCAGGTGTGGTGCCCTGCTCCTCCCAAACCTTTTGAGTGCTTCAAGCCCCTGATTTTCGGGGTGCAGAGGAACTTTCCCTTGATCCTCCAGCTCTTCTCTGGGAGGAAATGCTGAAGGCAGCTCAAGTCACACGCAGGCAGGGAGAGAAAAAAGGGCTCCATTTTCGGGGCGATCAACCAGAGCTGTCCTCATCCTCACCCAGATTTGTGAGGGTTCAGCATTTCTCCGTTTCTATTTGGATGCCTCCGACTGGCTGGAGAGGCAGAAATTTAGGTTTGCCCCTCCAAAGCCTTGGCGAGGAGCTGGACAACCGAGAGCTCGTTGAGAAACCACGGGATTTGTGTGTGTGTGTGTGTGAACACTGCTCACTAACGCGTCTGAGGAGAGCCCCAAGCTCTCCACTCCCTCTGAGTTGTTTCAAAACTATGCGTTTCCCCCAAAACCATTCACCCAAACCAAACCAAAACAAGCGGGCTGTTTTCTGTCAAAGTCTCAAAAACCTCGCTGCAAGAAACTGAGTCCTAAGGATGCCTCGATTAATGAAAATGCGAAATCCGAGGGGAAAAAAAAAAGAAAAATCTTCAGGAAAACCGAGGAGAAGTTAAAAACAACTCCTTCAGGAAAGAGAATTTTAATTAAAAATAATATCCCGGTGGATAATTTACGTTTCTAGCTAAAGATTTAAATTGCAGAAACAGCAAAGTAGATTTTTTTTTTCTTTAACGCCATCAGTATCCGAGAGTGGAAAACACCAGATTTCAAATTCATGTATTCTATATTTGAACATCTTGTTTCTATTTAACAGAATAGGCCTTTTTTTTCCTCCGGATTTTTCTCCTTTTTTTGCCATTTTCCCCCTCCTTCCTTTATTTTTTTTTTTTTAACCCAACATATAATTCATCCTAATATATCACAAATGGCACACTGAAAGAGCATGCCCGGAAAATATTAATAATTGAATTCAAATGAGTTTTCCCTAAAAAGTCTAGAACCGAGGGGAGAAATTCTTCAAGGTATTTGTGAGGGGAAAATGGGGAGGTAAAAAAAAAAAATAATAACCGAGACAGAGAGATTTTTCCAGGCGCTCTGAGAAACGAACCGGGCTGTGTGGAGTCTCTCCGAGCATGACAGAAAAGGGATTAAAGCAGGTGACACTTTGAACTTAGCTTAGATAAGTGACCCTCAAAATCAACAGTCCAAAAGTTTAGTACACAGATTCCCTGGACACGTCTAGTCGGGTCTTCGTCAAAACCTTCCCGACTTCACTAAGTCAAATTAAAATAAAGAAGACGGGTTGCTCGGCTTATCTCCCGCTATTGTTTTAGCCACTTATTAGCGCTGATGGACAATTAGTGGCCGGCGCGGATATTTTCTGCAATACGAGGCAAAGGGGGGGATAATTCTTGGTTTGCTTCTGTGTGCGGGGAAAGCTCATCTGCGGTCAAATGTATAAAAATAGCAGCCAGCAAAGAAGTGTGAAGGACACCGGTTAAACAGCCCGATTTGCAATTTCCAGAGAAGAATATAGCTGGAAACAGATCCGGCTGCGGAGTTTGAAGGGATCCTCCCGATGCGCTTGAAGCACGAGGAAGTCTGCACTTTATAAACAACCAAATATACGCTCAGGATAAAAGGCGAGGCTTTTTGAACTCCTAGCCGGCGTGTTAGGAAGACCTTTAATGACATTAGCAGTTCTTCAAACCCAGAAAGGCCACGTTATTTCTGATCCTATATGGTCACCACATGTAGCTTTATAAAGAGGGGGGAGAGAGAAGGGAAAAAAAAAAAACAAACCCCAATCCTCTCTTCATGCCAATAAATAACTTTGCCAGAAGAGAAAATATTTACCGCTGCTTTTCAAAATTCTTTACGCGCGCAGTAAAAATCCTCCTCGGAGAAAATGAGCCCGTAAAGGAACCCGAGGCGTTTCCTCCGAGCGCGCCCCGCTCCGCAGCCCTTTAGCCCCCCCCTCATTAACACCTCGGCCTTGGGGCGCTTCCCAACGCCACCGAGGGGTCCGGGATGCGCCCGGAGAGGAGCAGGCACGGCGGATGGAATAAAAATAACAATAAAAATAATAATAAGAAGAATAAGAAGGGTGATACCTGCGCGCTTTGCAGGCAGGGCCGGCTGCCGCTCCGCGGAGGCGCTGCTGCCCAGCGAGCGGGAGATATTAATGAAGTTCTAATTGAGGGATAACAGACCCGGCAGCACCTTCCGTGCTCGGGCGGGCTCGCTGCTTTTCTTAAGCGGCAAAATGAAGCCGGGTTTAAAGCGAGAGGAGCGTTCCTCCCCCGCCAAGCCGAAGGTTCGGGTGGAAAAAAATCGCGATTCCCCGGCTCCGAGCGGCGGGACGGAATGTCCGAGCGCCCCCCGCGCCGCAGGGCCGCGGCTCCGCGCCTTTCAGGGAGATCAATGGTTTGTTTCTGTTTGGGGGGAACGCTTTCAAACAAACACACAATAAATCACCTCCGGCTCCCGGCCCGGCCGCTCTCGGCCCGCGGAACCGCGGCGGCAGCTCCGGCTCCTTCTCCATTGCCGGGGCACGGAGCGGGGATCGGGACAGCCCCGTGCAGCTTCACACACCGGCCTCCGACCCTTCCCCCAAAGGTCTCTCCGCTGTTTTCCCTTCTTGCTCCAAAAATGCGTTTTCTAACACGCCGCGGGTTTCTTTCTACATTTTCCCTTCCTAAATGGGTCAGGTATGGGTTTGTTTTTTGGGTTTTTTTGGTTGTGGTTTTTTTTTTGGATTTTTTTTTTTGTGTGTGTGTGTGTACGCGTGTAGTTTAGGGGTTTTAATTATTTTTATAAAGAACAAAAAACTCCTCGAAGAACCTCAGCTTAAACCCAGCTGTATTTTAGCCTCGCATCGCATCTTTCCCGAGCGGGGAAATCCACCGGGGAATTCACTCGCTGCCGCCTCATCGGCAGCTCGAGAAATTGATTTCCGCGAGGAATAACATAAAAACAAAAACCCCAACAAACAAGCACCTGATCCGCCAGAAAACTTTATTCTGGCACATAAACTGTTTTCCATCTAGTAATTCACCTGGTCGTCCTAGTACAAACGAAGGGGGGAATGTAAACATACATAACGAATCAAACAAAAAATGTGGGTAACCTGTGGCATTTCTGACCGTGCCAATAAACGCTGAAGGCAGGAGAAGACAGTGGTGCTGCAGAGGAGCCTGTTATCCCTACGAGCCCACAAACAATCGCAGTTTCCCCCTTTTTCCCCCGTATCCAGCCCTAAATCCCTTTAATTTGGGATTTGGGCTCCGTCGCCTGGAGAGGAGAGGCAGAGGCGCGCTGGGTGGGTGACGGCAGCCAGCGCTCACATCCCCGAGTAATTTCTTGATCTTCTAGTTATTATTCGCCCGTTTTATTTTTATCCCCCCTGAACTCCGACCCTCTCGCTGGGAGCCGCTCTCCCCACGGCTGCCTGGACGCGGCTTCGCTTTTCGCCTCCGTGCTCTGTAAAATACTTACATTCCTATAAAATAATAACAATTATGAATGTTATCATCCTTTCCTGGACAGAGGCACGGCACGGTCCGTGTGACCGTCCTGCCGGGGCCAGAGCGCCCTGCTCCATCCCGGGCAGCTTCCCACGGCGGAATCCACTTTCCCGAAGGAATTTACCAACTCGAGAGATCCCGCGCCAGCTTTTTTTAGTTTAATATCGCACAAGCCTAAGGAAAGGGATGCACCAAAATTTTGTTGCACTTCGAACGCTCTAAAGCGTTAAGATTCTCTAAAGTGTTTTGGTTTTTTTTTTGCAGAAGCCCTAATTATCCGGATAGTGAATATTCCATTTATCCTCACGGTCTTCTTTCTACCTTTAATTTTGTTTGGGGGTTGTTCCTGTTCTCTTTTCGCCTGGGTGAAAGGGATCCAGCCCCAACCGTGAGCGCTGAGGGCTGGGAAACCTTCACGGCCAGAGCGCCCTGTTCCTTCCCAAATCCCATTTCAGCCCAGCCAACTCTCCAGCTCCTCTCCAGGAACAGGAAAAAGGGGGAAAAGCTCTTTGCCAAACTATTCGCAAGCGCACTTCAAAATAAATGAGTTGCCTACTAAAACTTAATGTTATACAAGATGTCTATTTGTCTATATTAGATTTTAAGCAGCTGTTCGCCTGCTCAGATCCGCTCCCCCTCCCGCGAATTTCGCCGAAGACAGGGGGAAAGCAAAGAGATAAAGCGGAGCGTTGTTTATTTTCCCGGCTGCGCTGGAGCGGAGTCTCCGCGCTCAGCCTGCGCGGAGCGGCGCGGCCGCCTCTGCCACAACCAGCGCTTTAAATCGGCTCTTTGTTCACTGAGGGGAAAAAAACCCAACCGAGAGCCGGGGGAAAAGCAGACAAAAGAGGAGCGCGGGGGTCCGCGGCCCCCCGGCCCGCCGCCTCCGTCTGCCCTTATCGAAAGCAGCGCTAAGAGGAGATAATTTGGGCCGTGAGACTGGGGTGGTTTGGCCTTGGGTTGGTTTTTTCCCCCCTTCCCGACCGCCGGGGTGGCTGCGGGGACCCCCCGCCCCACACTCCCGTCGCTGCTCTCTCTCCCCAGCTCAGCCGGGCGGTAAAAACGGGAAAAAGCCGAAATTTCGCTTATGAGAAACCAGTTTTGCTGTTAGAAACGGCGCGGGAGCAGCGGGTCGTGGAAAGAGACTCCCTCCTCCAAAGCCCGAAATCTCGGCCCGTTCCTCATGGAACACTCCTCTCTCAGTCTGTCTTTTTCCTCCTTCCCTTTCCATGTCTGTGGGACAAATCATCTGGGAATCGCAGCTCCCAAAGTCCAGGATGTCTCTCCCAGGATCAGCACGGGCTGTTCGTGCTCTCTCCATCCCCACCCTCTGCACATTTCCTGCCGTGTCCGGCTATTCCACCGCGATTTACTCGCCGCTTTCTCCATCCCTCATTAATCTCGCTTGCCAGTTTAAACCCTTTCCCTTCTGCCGCACAGAATTTTTAATTTTTTTTTAAAAAATATTATTATTATTTGAGGGAAGAGGTATTTTCCGCGCTGCTTTCAGACAGCGCCCGATCTCGCCTTTCCCATCCCGTCCAGTTTTTCGCTTGGCAGGATTGGACCCCTAAAATTCTTCCCTCGCATTGTTGGATAATTAGAGAGCCGAGGTCTGCAGGGAGTGGGAATGGGGGATTTTTTATTAAACCAACTGACATATCAAGGGGGGGCTGGGGAGGGGAAGACAAACTTGCCGACACACAAGCCCTTCTTCGAGGTTTTAAATATGCTCGCTCGAAGCCAAAATCCGTTGCTTTTTACTCGGGGAAAAAAGGGGGGAAAAAAATCCCAACAAACCAAACAACTACAAGCGGGAGGTTAATACCTGAAATGAGGGAGTCGGGCAAGGAATGCAGGATCGACTCCCTCCCCCCATTAATAGCCTTAAACGACTTTACATTTTTATACCCCGAGCCCAGTACTCAAGAACTCTGAGAGTGTTTGTAAGACTAGAAAGATCTATTGAGAGACTTNTTTTTTTTTTTTTCCTTTTTTTTTCTTTTTTAATAGCGCATTAATGTTTCCCAAGACTTCATATTAACTCGAGAATCACTGAAGGTCGATTTGTAAGTGTCTGGGCACTATAAAAGTGTTTGTAAAGCAAAGTCAGTTGCGCGCATTAAAATAAGGAGGTTCCTTTGTGAGATTTCATGCCAGGCCAGGAGCCCTTTTAAATGCTACTCAACTGCCTCATTAGAAGGAGCTAACAGGAGTCAGGCCTCCTCTTTAACCCCCCTCCGCCGCGTCCTCCCCTCAAATCAACCCTTTAATACACGGGCTGGCAGATTAGGGGCTTTTAAAAGCTGGCTCGGTCCCGGATAGCCGGTTTCCTATCCCGCTATTGTGACAGCTCTTCCCTGCTATCAATTACATCCCACCCCGCGCTGCCCACCCCCGCCGCCCTCCGCGGAGCCCCTCCGGCCCCGCACCTCTCCCCGGACACCGCTCCTGCCCTCCTTCCCTCGGGCCCCGAGCGGCGAGGTGAACATCCCATCCCTTCCCTTCCCTTCTTCTCACGGGCCCGCCAAAAAAAAATTAAAAATAGTCCGGCTGTCCCCGAAAATCCGTTTCCCAATAGATTAACAACCCCTCCTGTGTTAACACCGGCTCTGTTCTTTTTCTTATTAGATGGAGGAGATGAAGGAGGCGGTGGGGGGGGAAGGTTGGTCACCGTTATCTGCACTCCACATGTTCTCTGTGGGTACATATAAAATATAGGAATGGAGTCCCCTTTAAGTAGTCCTTTTATGACTTGTTTTAACAGAAAACACAGAAGAAGCCAATGTTTGATATTACAATATAAAACACATTTGTGGTATGCTAGGGGCTGGTTTGCTCCTGCCTCCTTCCCCCAGTTCTGTTCCTCACCCAAATCTGCTCCAGACCCCACCCCTTGAGTCAAGTGGGCACAAACCTTCCACCTGAAACGGGGTCCTGCCTGCTCCAGAGCCAGCAGAGGTTCTTGAAAGAAAATCTGGGCTCACCTCTCGCACAGATACGAGCCTCCAGTTCTTTACTATTAATTTTGCTACTAGGCATGATGCTGGAATCATAATTCTCCATTTCTGTGAGGCTCGGGAGCCAAAAAACCTCTTGGAGCCTCATAGAGCAGAACTGCCTATCAATCTGAAACCAAAGGCAAACATAGAATAATAAAAACAATAAAAACCAACCCAACAGGAAAATCTGGTGGAGGAACAGCAAACCTATTCTTGCTCCCATACACCAAACCCCCGGTCCATTGTGACAAAATAATTAAGAAAAACCTCAGGCTGGCCACAAGTACAGCCCAAAAATGCCACGTGCAGCCTTGGATGTGTGGGCAGAAGGATCAGAAAAAAGCAGATGAGAACTCGCTCGGGGCACTCGGTTCAGTGAAGGCTCCCAGGGCTGGGACACAAGAGTGACGTTTCATGGAGGGTGAGGGTTCCTCTCTGCTCCAAACCTAAACTCAGCCTCCCTAGGAAAGGATCAGAATCCTGAGGTCTCTTCCTCTCGTGCTGGGACAGGCTTTGAGGATGGAATTAGCGCCAATGGCAAGCTGTGCCTTGTCACTGAGAGGGAAGAGGTTGGACACCAGTGTTAGAGCAAAGTCACTTTTCACCCAAGGGGGAAGGAACCCTGTCCCTGAGGAAGCCCCAAGAAGTTCAGACACCACAGAAGGATGGCAAAGGACACTGGGGCAAAATAGAGCAACATTTAGACTGATTCACCTCAACACTGGGCTGGTCCTGCTGAGGGAGGGGACCCTGGTGCAGGTGAAGTGCTATGGGCTGTGACAAATGACCAACACTTGGGGTTTATGCTGGCCCTAAGGAACAGCAGCCTTTCCTTCCAGCCCTTCCCTCACAGAGAAATGAAATTCCTTCTTTTCAGGGCCAAATATCCCTTTGTGATCCCGTGAGCCGGGCCACCAAGCCCTGCTGGCAGTCGTGTCTCAGGCCGATGGCCCCAGTTCAGCAATGCCCCCCCTCAGCAAACCACTTCAGCACCTGCTTAACTTTGGGGCTGGATTAAAACAGCCTCCAGAACATGCTTTCAATTTATTAATAGTTTAGAGCAGCAGGAACACGTTGCAGGGGGTGGAATTTAAAAACCAGGCCGCACCAGGATCAGTATGGGGGGAAAGCAACACGATAATCAAAAAGATAATTATTTAGGTGGGCAAAAAAAAGGATGAAAAAGTAAAAAAGTATGGAAAAGTCTCCTAAAATAGATATATTTTAAAAGAAATGGCTCTGCCTGCTCCCTCCCCCGCCAGCATATTTCAAGCACTTTGGATGTTTGTGTCTGTCTTCCTTTCAAGGAACCCCGAGCACATGAATGGGCAGAGCAGCAGAATGAATGGGACACTTCAAAGAAAATGAAAACCATTACTGGGAAATCTGTTTATAGAGGGAATGAATGATTATGAGAGAAGATGCCGGGAGAGAGAACACAAGTGCGGGTGCTCTCTGCGCAGTGCACAGCATAACTCAGGGGGGTGCAGACATCCCCTCGGCAGCACACCCTCGGAGCACTGTGGGGTTAAATGTCCCCCCACTCCAGCCTTCCCGGCAAGCCCAGAGCCCCCTCCAACCCCACAGGGAATGGCAGCATTCCCAAGCCCCCCATGCACCTGCTCCTGAGCCCCCCGTGGGGTGACCCCCCCTCCCTCCCAGTGTCAAGATAGGATATTAAAAGAAATTATTTCCATGGCCTGGTGCAGATGAGAAATGGATAAACAACACGTCGCTCGCGGCCCGAGTGGGGAAACTCCATTAGCCTCGACACCAGCCCGCGGAGCCCTGCCCTGGGAACTGCAGATTTTATCTGGACCTCACAACATTCTCCCAGAGTCTCATCCATCTCCACCCCTGCCTCGTGCTCAGCTCCCAGAGCTCCCTGCATTGCCCTGCGCTGCCAGAGCTGCTTCGGTGCTGCTGCGGTGCTGCTGCGGTGCTGCTTTGGTGCTGATTTGGCATTGGTTCGGTGCTGGTTTGGCACTGGCTTGGCACTGGTTCAGCACTGGCTTGGCACTGGTTCAGCACTGGCTTGGCACTGGTTCAGCACTGGTTTGGCACTGGTTTAATTGTGTTTTGGCGCTGGCTTGGCGCTGGCTTGGCACTGGTTTGGCACTGGTTTGGCACCGGTTTAATTCTGTTTTGGCACTGGTTTGGCGCTGGCTTGGCACTGGCTTGGCACTGGTTTGGCACCATTTTGGCACTGGTTTAATTCTGTTTTGGCACTGGTTTGGCACTGGTTTGGCACCGGTTTAATTCTGTTTTGGCGCTGGTTTGGCATCATTTTGGCACTGGTTTAATTCTGTTTTGGCACTGGTTTGGCACCGGTTTGGCACCGGTTTAATTCCGTTTTGGTGCTGTTTTGGCACTGGTTCCTCTGGACCCTGACACAGCCNCTGGTTTGGCACTAGTTTGGCACTGGTTTGGCACTGGTTTGGCACTGGTTTAATTCTGTTTTGGCACTGGTTTAGCACTGGTTTGGAGCTGGTTTGGCACTGGTTTAGCACTGGCTTGGCACTGGTTTAATTCTGTTTTGGCGCTGGTTTGGCACTGGCTTGGCACTGGTTTGACACCGGTTTAATTCTGTTTTGGCGCTGGTTTGGCACCATTTTGGCACTGGTTTAATTCTGTTTTGGCGCTGGTTTGGCGCTGGTTTGGCACTGGTTTGGCACCGGTTTAATTCCGTTTTGGTGCTGTTTCGGCACTGTTTCCTCCGGACCCTGACAGCCCCTTCTGAACCCATCCCACTCAACTGCTGGCAGGAAAAGCAGCACCTGGGCATCATTTTTTTGGGGGGCAAACAGGAATGCGAAGGGCTGGCTTCTCCTATCTTGGCACAGATAATACAACCAGGACAATCTCCCCTGCAGATTTCCGCGCCTCCTTTCAGCATCCCGAGGCAGATCTCCCGAGGCAGAGCAAACAGTGGGGCCCCGTTCAGAGCCAGAGCGAGGAGGCGGCAGGAGAAAACAGCCCTCAACCACCCCTGTTGTTTTTGGCATGGAGAGGCGGAGGATGTTTGTCCTCCTTCGAATGCTGAGAATATTTGTACAATGAGCAGCAGGGTTTTCACAGCGCCCTCAGCAGCTGAGCACCACTGTCCCTGGGGCTGGGGCAGGAAGGGTGCAAAGATCTCCATCACCATCACATCTCCAAGAGCCCCACGAGTGATGCTGACACAGGATGATGGAACCATCAGTTTTTTCCAGTTTTTCTGGTTTCTGCAGGAGAAAAATCCTTGCTGGACACACCCAGGATGAGAGAAGAGCCCAAGGAAAATTGGTGCCTTCCCACTGGAGCTGTCCCTGTTCCTTAGAGTCAGTTTGGCAAGGCAAGGGCAGAGCTGGGGCTCCGAGACCTCCAAGCAGCTCCAAGCTCAAGGAAAAGCAACAACTGATGAATGTAGCAGGGAACTGCACTCGGAGGAGCTGCCTGGACTTTCCTCAGGGCCCCTCCTGCCTTGGCATCCCCCTGCTCCTCCCTCCCCGTGGGATCCGGCAGCGGATCAGAGCCGTGTCCACCCAGCTCTTCTGGGCACCATCACCTCCCTGCCACTCCAATCACCCCCCATTTCAATTTGGGCTTAATTAATGCAAAGTGAACACTGGAACAGGCTGAGGTGCAGCAGAGTGTGAAGCCAAGCAGCTTTCAGTGCCTCCTCCCAGCTGTGCCTCCCAAGGGAGGACGGGGAGCGCGGGGCACTGCTGGGTTGGCTCAGGGGTGGATTCCCACGTGCAGGGGCTCATTCCTCACGGATCATCCCCCCCAGCCTCTTCCCAGAGCCGTAAGGATTTGGCCTGTGGAGATGTGTACCATCAAAGAGATTCCCACCTGTTGGTCTCCATTTAAATGTTTGGTTTCAGGTGTCCATTTTGTAGATGAAGGGGATGAAGTGTCCTTTCCATCCCTGTGCCAGATACACGTGGGCATAAGGCATTAAAATAAGGCATTAAAAAACCCCAAACCCTGGAACAGCACCGTTTTCCCAATCCTTCTGCCGAGTTTGGGTGCTGACTGCCAAAATCCTCAGTCCCTGTCCCAAGGAACAACTCCAGCTCTTTCCAAAGAGTCCTTTTGGGTGCACCGGCCATCAGCTGGTACCGCCACACCAACGCCAGTCCGAGAGAAACAAGGGAGAGGGAAACACAAACAGTTCCCACTTTATCCCAGGACAGTCTCCCACTGGAATCATCCAACAGGGGTGACCACACAAGCATGGGGAAAGCTGCCAGACAAAGCCACACAACGCCAAAGTCCTCAGCCTTCACTCCCTCGGTTTACCGTGATGTCACCAAAGCCCACGGCCGTGTATTTATCTAACAGGAATAAATGATTGGGAACCACGAGCTGCAAAATTATAAATATGTCTGGAGAGGTGACATCCTAACAAATGAGATGAGAGCAGAGCTCCAGTGACTTCTGTCGCCGTCACAGTCCCTGGATGGATACAGGACCTTGGATAAAGTTCCACAGCTCTTGTTGGGGGTGATGATGTGGTTTAAAAACTTTTTTTTTTAAATTTTAAATAAAGAGTAAAAGGCACTAGGTCTGATTTCTCTCCATCACACTTGCCCTGGAATTAGTCAGCTCCCGATTTTATTTACTTTCTTCTCTGTATTTCAGAAGCATCAAAGTCTTACCCAAGATTATACTCTCAAAAGAAAGGAATAACAATTTAAGCTAATTAAAGTAAACTTTTTCTACATGAAAACCATAAAAGGATATGAGCCAATTATTTGGTTTGTACCTAAACAGTTTCTGAGGAGTGTCAAAGAATGAGGAAAAGGGAAAGAAATCAGATTTTGTGTTAATCCAGGATTTTAGTTTGAACCTGACTTGAAGGGATGCTGAGCATCTCCAGGTCCCATTAATTTGGGGGAAATACTGGAGGGTTCAGGATTGCAAGCCACCCTTAAAAAAGTAAGGAATGAAGGAAAAACTTCCAGGAAGCCCAAACTCTAGCACAGATGCCAAAACACGACTAGAAGAAAAAAAAACAGCGAAATCCAGGGTTGGAAATCACTTGAATCCCTGCAAATTTTATATTTGCATCCAAAGTCGCTGAGGCATGTGGCTAATGCTGAGCTCCTGTGTGCTGCTGCCAGAAAGCCTCAGGACAGCCCAAAAACCCACACTGCAGCAAAGTCCAGAGGGGCTTGGGATGCCAAAACCTGTTCATCTTCCTTGGATATCCCGATCTGAAGTTGGAGAAGCAGCTCTGGAAGGCAGAGCTTCTCCTGCCCTAAACAGCAACATCCCCAGGTGAAAACAAACCTCCCCTCTCTCCCTCAAAGCTGGAGAGAGGCTGGTGGGGGAGGTGGGAATTGCCCCACTGGGGGGTTGAAATCCTCTGCCCCAAGTCAGAGGAGCACAGCTGGGTCCACATCCATGCAGGAAAGTGAATTTACTGACAGCAGCTTTCCTTTTCTTATGAGGTTCTATGTTGGTTTTTTTTCAGTCCACAGAGGCAGTTCTGCAAGCCACATGCTGGCCTGAGTCTTGGGAGGCCAAAGCAGAACTTCCTTCCCCCCCAAGAGACTTCCTACAGGAGACAGGAATGTCCTACAGCACCTCTGGCCAGGTAAGGAGCTCCGGCAGGAGGAAAACAGGGATTAGAGCCACACACTTTTGAGACCAAGCACTTCACAGGCGTGAAAACCTGGGAATCTACAGCAGAAACATCGCAGGGGTTTTCTGTTCTTACAGCCAGACAGCACCAAACTTCCCCTCAAACCTCACAAAGCGTGGCTTTTCTGTTTGTTTTCCAGACCCCCAAGCCCATCCTTGCTTTTGATGCAAGCCAAAGGTTCAAACCCCTCCAAAAGCGAGCAAAGCTTCGCTCCAAGATGCAAGCTCCGAGGCTGGGCTTTTAACGGTGTATTTACTGATGAGGTGAAATATGAATCTGGTTCTGACTTTAAAAAGCCAATTGTATTTTGGGGGCGGAGGGAGGGGGGGAAGGGGCGCTCTGACCTGACCCGCTAATCTCTTTTTCTTCCTTTAAAGTTGTCTTCTAAATCTGAACATTAAAGGTGATTAGATACCTAAGGGACTTCCCATGTCATTAGTTAATACTTTAGAGCTTGTTTTGGTTCCAGCTAGCAGCAACGCAGAGCCCTGCTGATAATACATCACCCTGCTGGAATATGCCTGCACAGTCTCCAGATGAAATACCCCACCCGTGTCTGCCTCGGCACGGCTCGCAGATCCGAGGGGTCGGAGACGAGTTTAATTTAAAGATGAGCCGCCCCTGGGCTGCCAAAGGAAATGGCGTGTCAGCTACGTCAAAAATAGATACTGTTGTGCAGATATATGGGGGGAGAGATGGACGCTGCCAGGGCTATCAATTACCTGGATTGCCTTTAAATGTCAAAGCAAATCCTTGCCCATTCCTTCTCGAAAAGCTAAATCACCCAGAGAGACAAGGTCAGCCCGAGCAGGCTGGAATGCCAGGAGAGGGAAGCATGGACGCGGCGCTGCGTGTGCGTGAGGGGATAATTTGTGTGCGCACAAATTGGGGGCTGGGGGAGCACAGCACAGCAGCCTCGGGGGGTTCGAATTCTGGGGTTTCAGGTGTCGTCAAAAGCGGCGCTCCCCAAAAGAAAGATCCTTTCCAAGCCGGCAAAAGCGGCCTCCCGAGCTAAACGTACCGAAAATTCTCCTGCTGCTCCTATTTTTGCATTGTTAAAGGGTTTTGTTTTTTTCCCCCTGTGGGGATAAATAGGTGCCTTTGACAGATTGAAAAGCAACCCCAGAAATCCGAAGTGTTTGTGGGGAAGGCCAGAGCAGGCTCTCCCCGTGTATCCTTTTCCCCAGAGGGAAAGGATACGTTTTCCTGAGCAAATAAGGCAGTGTAACATGTGTGCGCCTACAAATCTGCATCCTCCAGGGCAGCCCTCCTGGGGAACAGCACAAACCCATCCCTTGGGAAGGGCCCCGAGTTCCCTTTTGGGAACAGGATATGGGGGAAATGGAGGGGGGAAAGGGGAAATCATCAAATCCTACAGGTGGGTAAATAAAAGGAGACACGGTTTATTACAATAGAGAGGCAAAACATAAGGTTTAAGCTGGGTCTCTTAAGAAATGAGGTTTCTGCAGTCAGTCTGCACGTGGGATACATATATAAAATATAAATAAAACAAACATACTCATCTCCCCCGTCTCCAATAACTTCCAAATTTGTTGGCCGATTCCAACCCAGCTTGGCGGAGGGGGCAGAGGTCTTACAGTTCCTACAAGTTTTATGAAAATAGGGCCCTCTCCCGTGCCCTGAGACCTATTAATGCCCCACACTGAAAGAAATTGTTGAGCTCACGTTGCAGCTTATTAGGAATATTATGAGACACGGGAGAATCCACAGCGGAGGGAGGAATATTAAGAAAACCCCAACGGCAGGAAAAGCTTCGGTTGGAGTTTGCACCTTCTCAGACACCAGAGGATCCAACCACAAGACACCAACTGCTCGAAACCCCCGTTTCACTGTGTCCCCTGCTAAGCACCACTCCTTTTACATAAAGATATTTTGTGTATTCCCAGCCCAGCCTCCTGTACCTCAGCCAGCCAATTAAGCCAAGCTGTAATTTACAGCTCCCTGCTTCCCTCCTCTTCTTCCTAGGAGGGATTCCTGAGTGGTGCAGGGACACAGGGAGCAGGAATGTGCTCGCAGGGGACATTTATCACCTGCATTTTCACCGGGGGCACTGATTTCTGTGCTCTTCTTCCTTCAACAGCATCATCTCCTCGAGATAACTCTGCAGGCCAGACCTACATTAAGCCCTGATTCCAGCATCCAAGGGCCCAGTCGCTTCCCAGGCACGGGATGGAGGGTAAAAATGTAAAGAATTCCAGATAAACACATTTGGAAAGCCACTTAAAGCTACTGGACAGATGAGGGCGAGGAAGGCAGGGGAATATTTTTGCAGTGAACAGACAAAGAGGGACATCGTTTGTCTGTTGAAGCGTGTGAGCTGCTCTTCGGTTCCAGACACTGAGTTTTGGGGACTTTCAAACACCAAAGAGTAAGAAAAGGAGCCCTAAGAAGAGCAGAGAGGCCACAGGGGAGGTGGAGGACGTGGATCAGCTCTGCATTAAGGCTTTCCTGGCAGCTGTCACTGGTTTAATCCCAGTGGTTTGATAGATTTTGGGGAATAAGGCTCCCACAGCAGGGACTGCACAGAGGAGCGAGCACTTCCAGCACCACGCGGCCAAGAACGTCTCAAGACAAAGACAATCCACCTGGAAGGTCGCTCTCCCTTCCCAAAGGGAGATAAAATAGCTGCTAATAGATAAAATACAGCCCTGAGCCACTCCCAAATCCTGCAAACCCATCTCCAGCATCACTGGGCACCTGCTCCAAACCTTGGAGCCTGACTGTCCCCTTGGCTGCCCTGTCCCACCACGGACACAGCTCCCTCCTGCCAGGGCTCCTGGTCCACTCCCATCCAGCAGGACTCCGCCGGGAGCTTTGGGGGGGAAATAAGGGAATTCTGGGTTTCCCTGCAGCTCTGCCAGCAGGGTCAGGGCGAGGGAGGTGGCTGCAGGGACAAGCTGAGGAGGCAGCAATGGCCTGGGCAAGAGCCAAGAGAAGGCACGAGCTGCCCAGTGCTGCTGTGACCAAAACCTCCCCTTCCCTGCAAGTGGAGAGGCAAAAGATTATTCTGGGAAGCAGCAGCTCATTACTGCACCAGAGCATCAGGCTGGGACATCCCATGGGATCTGATTCCTGCCAGGCTGGCATCCCACCCTTCCTTTTCTCACCAAATTCCCCTGGTGGCAGGGGAATTCCTGCCTGGCAGCAGCCCCAGCCCAGCAGCTTTGCAAGGTGCAGCAAGAGCTGGTCAAAGGCACCTGCCCCGAGCACCCTGGGCTCCGTTCCAGCCTCCAGAAACCATTTCTGGGGTCAATGGGAAGTTCATCTCGGCCCTCGGGAGAGGGGAACTTACCCATCCAATTAACAGCTCTAACACTGCTGCCTCTCATCCCTGCGGCCTCCCCGCGGTGCCGGGGTCCCTGTCAATCCCCGATGGCCGGGTGGAGCTGTGGTTATCGGCACGGCTGCAGCCCTGTGCTGGGAAAAGCCGCCCAATCCACCAGGAACAGCGAGTTCCCCCTTTCCTCCCCACACAGGAGCGCCCTGACCCCCATCCCTGCCCTGCCTCTCCTTCCAGCCCTGGACACTCGCTCCCAGCACGGCCCACAAGCATTTCACGGGCTCAGCCCTGCCGTGGAGAAGTCGCAATTTCCCCAAGAATGCCTGGAATTTCCCCCTTTATGCAACACACGTTTGCAGGTTCCCGCTTTGATGAGGGAATGTCTTCGTTTTCCAGGGGAGTATTCCCACACACGTGCTGTCTCTTTGAACAGCCCAAGCCACCACCCTCAACCCAAGGCAGATGAATTGCTCTTNTTTTTTTTAATTTTTTTTTTAAGTGTGCATGTTTTGATTTAAACCTCACAGCTCAGAGCAGGCTCTGTCTTCTCCTCAGTTGCTTATTTGCCACTTTGCAGGAAGTGCTGGGTTTTGCCAACTGGAAAAAAAAACCCCACCCTCATTTTTATTGTTATTATTAAATTATCAAAGCTTCGTCTTATTTTGCAAGCAGAGCTCCCATTTCTTGGTTTATTACCAGAAATGGGTTGTGCTTTAATGTTCCATTATTTGATAAATGACTATGTGAAGAGGGAGACATTTCAGACTCAGAATTGAAGATCCATGCTTTGGAAAAAGAGATCTCTCTCCGGAGGTTATTTGTGCTTTCAGTTTCTAACAAATTTCGCAGCTTGAGGAAACTTCTCCAACCTGAGTGCTGGAATGAACTCAGTGCATTTAAAGATGATTAAAGGCAGTCAACAAAGTAATTTCTCTCCTGTTGTAGCCTACTAGAAGAGCCTATCCTGCAGGGATTGCCTTCCCTGGAGCACCAGCTGCTCTCCTCCTGGTGCTGATCTCCAGGAATTGCTCCTGGAAGCTTTTAGGGATGACTCTGATCACCAATGTCCGGGCCGGGAGATCTCTGTGTGGCAGCCTGCAGCCGGGGACAAACCTTCAGAACCGGTGCAAAAGCGAGAGAGGGGAGAACTCCTGAGCACGGGGGCTTCGAGCAGCTGCTCCCAAAGCTCAGCCTGAGGGAAAACCACGCAGGTCCTTTTTCCATCCCCAGATTCGGCAGGTCCTGAGCCGTCCCGGAGCCCAGAGCGGGGCTGGGAGTCAGAGCACCGCCATCAGCAGGGGAAGGAGCCGAACTGCCGGCACAGGGCGGGGAGCCGGGCTCTCCCCCACACCGCCCCGGGCTCTGAGATTCAGTACATTTTGCTATTAATGACTGTAAAGTTATTATAGAAATAATTATGTAATACGTATATAATTTATATATACATATATATTTTATATTATATTATATATATTTATATATATAATATATATACACATATATTATATATACATATATATTTTATATATATTATATATATTTATATATATATAATATATACACATATATATTATACACACAAATATATAATATTATATATACACTTATATTTATATAAATAAAGATATAAACAATTGCAACATTATAAACATAATTTAATTATAAATTATGAATATGGTATATATTGAATGATGAATATAATTTTGCTATTAAGCAATTATAATTAGTCTAATTGATAATTTTGCTGTTATTATATTTATTATCTGGTTTAGCACTAAGCTACTTGTTCACTTGAAGGACTGCACAGTTTAGGGCAGCTCTCAATGCACTTTGTACTTGAAGGTCAAAAATATTCTCTGTCTCTCTCTCTCTACCTGCAAATTCTCATCAACATCCCTGCTCCACCCCCGGCCTACGGGCTCTTACTCCAAGACACAAAAAAATCTTCTGCCAGATAAAATATTCCTTGAGACTTCCCAAAGTGTGGGTCGGTGTCCAAACTGCATCGAGGTTTGCCTCGGCCTCAGCACAAATGTCAGGATGACGTGAGGGAACTTCCTGGGGACACGTTCCAGCCCAGCCATCGTCCCAGTCCAACACACCAGCAACATCAGGAAGAGCTCAGAAAGCAGGATTGTCTCTCCAAAAGAGATGCCAGGCTGTTGGTTTCATTTCCTACCGATTTCGGGTTGAAAGGAGAAAAAAAAATAAAAGTCAGATCTTGAGGTATTTTGCAGAATGAAGATTCTGCGATATGCCGAGATGGAATTATTCATTTTAATGTGCAGCCCAAAAATCAGAACCAAATTGAGTCAGGGTAAGTATAAGGCCAAAGCGAAAGGGCAAAATAAGCATTTTAATTTTAAACTGTTCCCAAATTTCCTCTGGCATTCATTTGAAGGAGGAGGATTTGTTCCTGCAGCACCTTCCACCACAGGCGTGACAGTAATTCTTAGGGAACCTCTCCCTGTCACCCTTTAGGACCAGGAAGCCACATATCCTCTCCTCGAAATAAATTCAGGGAAACGAGACAGAAATTGAAACCTCTCAACCGGCACAAAATACACAAAACACAGTTTTGGAGTTGTCTCCTCTGTATGTCCGTTTTGCCTCAGTTCAGGGCCTTATCTCAGAACTTCAGGATACAGAAACCAGATTGTTCCCTGTGCTCTTAACAGGACTGAAGGAAGATGAGCAAAAAACCCCCTCAGACCTGTGAAAGCTGCAGGGGGAAAAAAACCTCCTGGTAGGAAAGAAAAGCAGCAGAAAGCAGCGATGCTGGGTGCGCGCCATTCCAGCCTTGTCCAAGCTCCAACGCGCTGATTTACGATTCAGATAGAGGGGGAGAGGAGGAGAAGCTCCTTTCGCGGGGAACTCCAGCCTGGGATGGTTTGGGACCAGCCCCGAGATCCGCATCCTTCCAGTGCCCTCTGGCGGCCGCCGCGCCCGCCGCAGCCCCGGGGCCGCGCTCCGGACGGGACGGGACGGGATGGGACGGGAGCGAGACGGGACGGGGCGGGACGGGACGGGACGGGA
>VZDJ01000174.1:9252242-9293144 GCA_008694505.1 Cyanoderma ruficeps | reverse complement strand
GGGACGGGGACGGGGCGCTCGGGACGGGGCGCTCGGGACGGGACGGGGCCGGGGATGGCGGCAGCGCCCGCGGCTCCTTTGGGACGGCGACACAACGGCCCGGCTGCTGCCCCGGGTCTTTATCCGCACCATCCCTCCTCCCCGAGCGGACTCATCTCTTCTCGCACCAACTCGGGGCCTCACCTCCTGCGGCAGCGTCTTTCGGCGCCTGGTTAAATCGCGCATTGAAGTCCCTTTCCCACCTGCTTTCTGACAGAGCCGGCCAGGAACCGAACCTCGGGCTGTTAATCCCCTCCCGAGCGGCAAGAATTCCGTCTCGCACCGTGCACAAACCGGGATCCTCAAAGAAAAACGAGCCAACCCCTTCAAAACCGTCATCCCAGGCTGTGTCCCCTCCAAAACCCTTTGTCCCTTCAGCCCCAACCAGTGTCACAGCAGGCACCACGTCTGGAGGAGCACCAGATCCCGGCGACGGAGGGGAGCTGGGATGATGCTGCAGGCTGGGAATGTGCCTGCACAGGATTCCCACCTCTCCCTCGGCGGGCTGGGGGCTCTCCAGGGAGGTCAGTGGCCGAGGACCCGGAGCACAGGAGGGTCTGTGAGCACGGCCAGCTGTTGCCTTGGCTGAAGGGAGAGGCTGGGAAGGGATCCAGGGGTGAAAGTCTCCCCCAGGCTCGTGCAGATCTGATCGCTGGGTCAGAGCACAGCTCGTACGTGCAGGGAGATGAAATGACACGCAATTAAAAAAGGGTTTGCTCTGGGCAGAGGGGTGGAAAGGAGGACTCTCAGGATCTGCTTCTCTGCACAAGGACATTTTCTAAGAGCCAGAGACTCCTTCATGGTTGTGCCACATTCCAGTAACGATCTGGGTATGGGCGGCTTGGTTTTAAACACCTTGAATGCTGACCTACAGCACAACCTAGTCCTTTTCCCAGGGATTGTAGCAGCAGTCAGAGCCTTTCACATCCATGATTTTGCCTGTTTTTTCAGCCTGTTTTGATGACTCGCTCTATTTCCACAGCAGGCAGGCCTGAAGAGATCCCCTGCCTCTGAATTTCCATTTAATTCCAGCAGTATCAGCATTATGTGATCCCCAGTGAACTCTAAACAATCCCTTTGCTCCTCCAGATTCATGGCAGGGTAATTCCAGACTCGATGTTAAGAGAACAGGTTAAATCCAAACTGAATCCTGTTCTGTTGGAAGTGTTTGACTCGAGATTGACCCCCAGAAAGAACAGAGCCCTATTTTAACCTAGCAGGAGTTCCCATGGTGAAAACCACCCCATGCCAATCTCTCCTGGACATGGCTTTTCCACACACATACAGATCCAAATTTCTCCCTGCAGTTCAAGTGTTATATTCCCAAATATTATTTGCATTCATGACCACAGTAATTTACTCTTCAAAATAATCCACATTAATGCCAAGGGACTAAAACTGGCAGAAGAGAGAGGCAAAGCTGCTTTCCCATCCAAAGACCCCAAGGAAACTCAGCAGAAGCAAAAAACTTCAGTTCCTTTTGGCTGTCCCCATTCTTAGCTCCTCTAGAAAGGATCAGGATGAATTTGATTCTATTTTACTCCCATTTTTTTGAATTTGATTCTATTTATTCACTTTTCTGACATCCTTCCCTCAGTGTGGAACAGGCCAGCTTTGCTTTGGGTCCTGCTGAATGGCAAAATCCTCTACAAGGGAAAGCAGGGACAAAGGATTAGGGTTTGGGTTTGTGCCTGTCAGGTCACGCTCTGGTCCTGTAAGACTGGAGGAAGGGCTGAATCCCTGGAATTAGATTATTTTAAGGATTATTTTTAGCTTTCCTCTCCTGTCTCGTCACATCCTTGCCTGCCTTCTGCCAGCTGGCAACACCTTGGCATCCCAAAATCCTCCACATTTCCCCTGAATGCACAATTCCAGTGTGACAGGGCTGGGCAATGACCTCGTTCATCTGACCCCAGTGCAGGACAGGACTCAGAGCCAGGGCGTGTGGAAAACTCAGGTTTTTCACCCCTCAGCCGGCTCCGGAGATCCCCACAAGCCCAAGATCCAAACACAGGTTTGCTTGAGTGACAAGAGGAAAAACCCTCCCTGACGTGAGGCTGTTTGCAGCCAGCAGAAATTCCAGGCAGGAGGAAGAACAAGAGCTCTGCAGAGCCAGACCTGTAATGCCAGTTGTGCAGCAGCTACAAACAGAGCTGAGCCCAAGGCTACACTCTCACTGCTCCCCAAATCTCCCCGCTTTACGCATTTCTTCCAAACTTTGATGCAGGATCCATTCCTCAGATCCAAATCCCTGCCCGAGGCACGGCAGGACAGAGTGAAAGTTCCTTTCTGAGGCTGGGTTCCTCCATCTCCAGCCTGTTTGTGCTATCCCACCCACTTCCCAGCCCTTGCCAGGAACATGGGCTTCTGCAAGCTTGTTCTTGTGCTGGGCAGAGCCCTGCAAAGGGCAGGAAATGTGCTTTGTTCCCAAGTTCTGCCTCAGTGAAGGCTGGAGGTGGAATGAGAGGATGTGCCCAGGGAAACCTGGCTTCAAACAGCCCTGCCTGTCACTGCCACATTCCCTGAGCCTTTGCCAGCCATGCAGAGCAGCCAGGGAGGAGAGGAGACGCTCCCAGGCACTGCCTGAAGCTCTGACCCGCTGGGGAAACGCTGGGGGCAGGAGGAATAGGGTGCTTTATTTGCAACCCCAAACCCCTGCTCCTGCTGGGCCTCCACACAGGCTCCCCTCCCCTGCCACGAGAGCAGCTACACGAGCTCAGTGGAGTCCCTGCTGTGTCACCAGGCTCTGAGGAGAGTGAGAAAAGACCCAACCCTTCAGGACAGGGACACTCTGGCCCTGAATTCCATCCGGATTCCAAGCCTGCCAATGCCCTGCCCAAACAAGCTGGCATCACTTTTTGAGGTCCAACCGTGCTGTTTGTGAATCCCTGCTGGCAGCCAGCTGCTGAACACCTCTGGGAAGGAGGAGAAACATCTTTTATGTGCCTGGTGAGGCTGGAATGAAGGGGAACAAGGGGCAGATGAGCCCTGGCACACGGATCCTCCCCAGAGCACAGCTCCAGCAGCTCCCAGCACTTTGCCAGACTTGCAGCTGGCACAGACAGGCCGAGGTGTTTTCCTCTCCCTCCTCCCAGAGCTGGCAGGGAGCAGACATTTCCTCAGAGGCAGCACAGGGCCCTGGGCAGGCATGCCGTGCTCAAGCTCACCCGCAGCCCTTCCCTCTCCCCTGCCAGCACAGAATTCCCAGGTGATAGATGAAAAGCAAACGCCTGAAACCAGCTTGAAATTGGAGCCCTGTGAAAGCAGAGCTCCCAAAAGGGAATTTATATCAAAAGAGAGGGAATTTATATCAAAAGAGAGGGAATTTATATCAAAAGAGAGGGAATTTATATCAAAAGAGAGGGAATTTAAGCAAGAGCCTGGGGACCAGACCTGCTGCCAGGGACACCAGCACCCACTTGGCTCCCTCCCATTACAGCTGCCCTGGTGGCATCTGTGCCATCCCTGCAGGCTGAACCCCTGATGCTGACCAAAGACAATCCCAGGGATAAACTCCATCCATGGAAGGGAGATCAGAGTGGTCAGAGTGCAGCACAAGGAGCACAAATCCCAGCACACTGCAGCAGGATTCCTATACCCAGCCTCCCTGAACATCTCTGCTTTTAATTGTTTTCAACGCTGTTCTCCCCACCCCATTCTGTGGCTCATGGCTTGGGCCACTGAGCAGGGCAGGGATTCCCAGGATTGCCACAGCTGCAGGAAACACCAGCAGTGTCAGGCTGCACACAGAAAGGAGGACAGACCCCCCTGGCTGCACAGCAAAGGCACAAACACAGGGAGAGGTTTCCATTCAAAGAGGTGCATTGGGTACAAGCGGCATCACAATTCTTCTCAAGGCTCTACTGTGGAGTCACCTGAGAAAATTTAAATGTTAAAGGTCCAGAAGTTTCTTATTCAGAATCAGAGCTGGTTGAACACCCCACTTGGGCAGGGTGTTCCCCAAACAGTCTTTACCAGAGGACACTCAAAAAAGCACAATTCCCCCCATCCTCTCGCCCACAGCTGCTCTTGCAGCCAATTCCCATCTCCCGCAGCTCTCCAGACAGAGAATTGGGACCCCCTGACTAAACTTTGGACATCTTCCCCTAACCCCACTGCTTCAAAATAGCCCAAGAGGCGGCAATCAAAGCTATTTTCATTTCTAGCTTCAAAGAGGATCCTCCAAACAAAAGGAAACGCTTCAGCAAAACGTGTATAAACAGGGAGCATCTGGTCCTTCCCCAGCAGCACTGAGCCTTGAGACACAAACGCAAGAAAAGAGCTCCCAATGAAGTCGGGTAACAAATAAAAAGTCTCGTGTGGGTTCAGCTCTTCCTCAGAGCCCCTTGAGCGTTTCTCTGCTTCTTCTGCAGAGGCAAAACCCCACGGAGAGCTGCACACACCTGGCCTAGCCCACGGCATTTGTGTCAGGAAAGCAGCTCTTTGTTCCGGGCATCAGGCACTGAGAGGAGGCAGGAGCCGTCGGCTCCTCCAGGGATGCACATCCCGCATCTTAATGGAAATGCTCCTCTGGGTCAAGCGGCAGAGCCAACTGCTCTCTTAATGCAACCATCTTCATTTTGGGGAGGGAGGGGAGTCAATTAACAGCCCGTGAGCGGGGCAGTCTCCTGGTGAGCAGTCACCTGTCAGAGCTCACACCCAGCTTTTAGTGCACCCGGGCCAAGCCTCCTCCCCACCGCCTGCAGCAGCTCTGCTGCAACCTCTGCCTTCATCTGGAGCTCCCAGAAAGCTTCGGGGGGGAAGCTGCAGCCCCGCAGAAGCATTTGCTAAGCCAGCAGGAAAAGGTAAATCCACAATCAGGGACAAAACCTCTCCGTGAATAAGACAAATACAATCAGCAGAGCACAGCCAAGGAAAGACGCTTCTCTCTGGACAGAGACACTTTCCCCATCCATGATGCCCTGGGTGAGTGGTTTTTTGTTGTTTGAGACACTGACATCACAGAAGCTGCACAGCTTCATCTCTCTAGCTCCCTCACCAACCAAAATATCCACAGCTCAACTGCTCTAAATTGGCTGAGAGACCCCTCTGCCTCTGTGAGCTCTGGGATCTCTGAGACAAAGCTGGACCACAACCCAACTCTTTCAGCTCTGCAGGGGGAGTTTGGAAGCATCTCTAAAAATAGCTAGCTCTGATTTTCTTCAAACCACCTGGAAATTCATATTGTGCCTAATTAACTTTGTCACAAAACTGTAACAAGTCCTAAAGGCACCAGGAGCGTTACTACCTGCACTCCATCTTAATAACAGCACTCTGGCTGTGTATCTGAACATGAACCAGTGATTAGCTCATGAAATCAAATTACCTGTGCCACATAGCCCAGCTCCTGAAGCCAACTTTATTTTTTAAATGCTTTCAGCCCAGATAGTTTCCAAACAGAACAGTAAATCACCGATGTCACCGAGCAGAACCCATTTCGCAATTCATTCTCTTTCTGTGGGACAAAGACTCCTTGCTCTAAGTCAGGAGATCAGAACGTGGCCTGCAGGGCTGAGGGCTTGGGTAACACCTAGAAAATACCAATACACCCCTGCCAGGAGCCTCATAAATAAAGATGAACATGATGGGGGTGAGGAGATCACTACACACACACAGAGGGACTCAGGTGTGTTAAGCACAGCAAAGCTGTGAAATGTATTAAGGGATTTCAGGGTGTGCAGGAATTGCTGAAATGCAATTACCCAGGCAGAGCAGAGGGCAGCACCTGCCTGAGCAGTTGTAGATGCCAGGCTTTTAGGATTGAGAATAACCATGGAATGGTTTGGCTTGGAATGGACCTTAAAGACTCTGCACACCTCCAACCCCCTGCCATGGGGAGAGGCTTAGTGAAGGTTTCATCCATGAAGGTTTCATTCAATTAAGGCCAAAAAGTTATTTAATGAATCAGCAGCCGATTATCAAGACAAGGTGTGAAAACTGCTGCAGCCTCTTCAGAGTAAATGTCAGGGAGGAGACAGAACCAGAGAACATAAAGGAAATAAATGTCAGTGAAGGAACTAAAACCCAAATTCTTGTAGAAGTGCAAAGCTCTCCCACCTTTTTCTCCAAGGAAGACCAGCTCAGAAACTGTCTTAATATTTCACAGGATTTCATACTGAATGAAATCCATTTCTAAGCTGACACAACTGCTGTGTGATCGTTCACAGACATTTGTATCCCCATTCTTGTGAAGAAATGCCACTGAATTTGGTGTGTTGTAAGAACTGACACCCACGGTGTCCAAGGGATACCCTCAAGTCACATTCAGTGCCTCAGGTGTAATTTCTGCTGCAAAACCCTGGGATCATATTATGTTGGTTTGGGATTTTCTCCCTCTTCAAGGTGAGGAAGGATGGGGGAAGCAGTAGAAGACCAGCAATGGAGAAAACTCTTCTGTCTGACAAATTAACAGCACAAGAATTCCTGAACTGTCACAAATCCTACCCAGTGTGAGTCCCTGCAGCAGCTACTGACAAGGAGTCATGGGAGTCCACTCCAAGAGACTAAACCAGAGCCTAAGACCACACAATCAAAGTTTTTTATGAAGTTTTTTTAACCAAGACAAGCAGCACTGTGCCGATGTTTTGGGGGAAGAGATCCTGAGGTCGAAGCTGGACAGCCAAACCTAAAGCTGTGATCAAAGGAACTCCTGAGCGGACACAGGAGCTCCTGATGCAGCTGAAAACATTTCCAGGAGGGTTTTCAGCAGCAGGACAGCTTCTGTACGAGCAGCCCAGACCATACAGAGAAACACAGATGAGCTCTGAGGTCCAGGCCTGAAATCCCAGTTTATCCTGGGGGGCCAGGCCTTGCCCACACGGAACCTTCTGGAATCGTTGTTGTGCCCTAGCTGGTGACTAAAACATTCACCCAGTGCGGGGAAGAGCCTTTCTGAGGGAAATTCTTCAATGCTGGCATGGAGCTGCTGAGTTTCACAGCTTGGGGGGGATTTTCCCATCTCTGTCCTTCATTCCCACTGAAGCCAATGAGCTTCTGGGGAAGTTAAAGGCAACAAATTTTAAGCCAACACCATTTTAACAGCAAATCCTGACTAATGAAACAATGAACATTCCTCTGCTTAAACCTTCCTGCTTTCCCTACACGTCAAAAACAGACTTGGGCTGAGTCACTCAGTTTGTGGTGTTTTTAACAGTGCCACTCAGCTGAGGGTGGAGGATTGCTCCAGTCCCTTTGAGCAGCAGCTCTCAGTAATTCCCACTGCCAGGCTGCGCTGCCATTACCCGCCCAGCACCATCCATCAGACTGGTGCTTCCAGCGGATTCATTCCAGCTCTCACAGAGAAGGAGGCTCTGAATTCCCTGGAGCATCTGCAGCTGGCCTCAGCCTCTCAGAGGATGTTTTCACTAATTGAAATTAAGACAATCATCAGACCATGGATTTGATTAGAAATGCTGCTGAGCCTCGCTCACTTTCCCTCTCAGTTCCCACCCTCCCCATGCACGGGAGAGCAGAAAGTGCCTTAGTCCAACTCCTATTTCTGTTAAAATGGACATTAGTCTTGTTTCCACTAAAATTTGGAAGCCCAGACAGCAGTTTCAGCATGAGGCAGGATGTAAAGAAATCCACTTCTTGCCAGGAATTTGTGCTTCTCTAATAACTTCAAGAAATGCAAAAAAAACCCCCTGAATGCAGAGCCAAAACACACCACTTGGTCTCGCATGGGATCTGAGCAAACATCCAAAGGCATCTGAAATTCCAGGAAGGCAGAGCTTCCTCATTCTTAAGGAACATACCAAAAAGTACAGAAGGAATGAATTTGTTTCATTCCACATCCCTCATGATTTATCCCCGTGATCAATATAACAACTGGGCCTCAATATTCCAGGCACTTACCTGCAGTTTATGGGAGACACAGGACACCATTCAATTAAAAGACAATAAAATATCTTCAGCATTTGTTTGTTTGAAATTCAAAAGGGGTTTTGGATCTGCTTAGCCCATCTCCTCCGAAAGCCATAAATCTCCTCCAGCTAAACCAAACCATATTCCTACATTTAAATCCTAGGAGTGAGCTCAAAGACCAGAGGAATTTGCAAGCACCAGCCCTTTTTCTCCTTCCCAACATCTCCTGTGGCCTTTGACGAGTCTCAAAACTCCACCTTTCAGGAGCAGAGGGGCTTCTTGTCTTTCATTTGGAACATGCTTTTTGAAGGGCATTTCGCTGCTGGCCAGCTGGTGTTTGTACAAGAGCATGCCAGGGCTGAAAAGGATCTGACTTGATCCCAAAAACGCTATTAGAAGGCAGGGATATTCCATGCTTGGCTGGATGAGAGCCAGGACTCACTCTGAACATGTAATTGGGTGGAGGAAGCCACTGATAAACACCCAGCTGATACCTGAAGCAGACAGCTGGAGAGCAGATCCAGGCAAGCAGCACTGAGAGCAGGAACAGGGAAAAAAAGATGGAATTCTGGCACAAGAAACATTGAACCTGGCTGCATTTCCCCCAAGGATCCTAAAATCCCATCACCCTTCCTGCAGAAGCATCTTCCTGGTGCCAAAGGTGATCCTGCAGCATCAGCCCAGCTCGGGGGAAAGTCCTCCCAGGAGATAAGGCCTATCAGCTGGGAAAGGCAGCAGCTGGCTCCCATGGAATGTCAAGGTGAAAGAGGATGTTCAAATCCATAAATCCTCCTTCTGCAAGAGCCTGGGATGTGCCTCATCCCACCCTGGGCACAGCTCCGGGGTGGGACATCAGGCATCCCTTTGTGCCATGAGGATGCTGAATCCAAGGGCTTGTCCTGATGGGCAGGAATTAGCTCTGAGGTGCTGCTGGGGGTATCCCTGAGCAGTCTTTGAAGCCCAGATTTTAAAGGGAGGCAAAAATCATCTCCAGTGTTTAGATTTTAAACTCTTGGAAGATGCAGAATCCTCCTGGAGAGCAGGAGGTGCCACCCGACACGAGAAGGGCACTGTGAAAAGAAGCCACTGGAATTTGTTCCAGGGGGAAGATTTAAACCCTCCCCACCCCACCACTCCTCAGAGCAGGAGGAGGGAAAGCCAAGAGCAGAGAACTGAGAGCAAGGCAAGGAGAGCTTGGTGAATTTAAAGCGCTTTCACAACCCTCAAATACTTTGGGCTTCCCTGAGGATCCACCATCCCTGTTCCAGACAAGCAGCACTGAGGTGGTCTCCTCTCGGGTTTGTCTCTGTCCTTGCCGAGATTCAAGGTTGTTAAAAGTCCCCGGCCCTCTAGAAGCCCCTGAGCCGCGTCGTAGAAAGAAACTGAGTCCTTCAAGGGCTTGTTTTCAGTTCTCGTGTGCTGTTTATTATTTGGTGTCTCACAATTTGCTCCGCACCCGGCCGAGGTCCGGACAGCGGCTGGGACACGACGCGACTGCGACTGATGGGGCCTTGCTTGGTTCTTACACAGATAATTACCTGCCCACTAATTACTATTTTGTACCAATGTGTGATATCTGTACTACAATGGTCATTTCTACCCTAATCCAATAGCCTAAAACTACTTTGTGTGATCACCACCCCAGAGCATGGAGGACCGAGAAGAAGGAGAAGAACCTAGGGCAACACCCCAAATCCTCCATCTTGTCCCCCATTCACCTCTATTCTAAGAATTCCTAAACTACAAAATTTCTCACCCCGTGCTGTACTAAACTACTACTTTTACACTTTTGAGGTTTCTAATTCTTCTCTCAGTGTTGGAAGCTTCTCCCATGGACTAAAATCAAACTCGGTGTCTTTCTGGGCTCTGTGCCAAGGTCTCCAACCTCCCTGGACCAGCTCCACACCCCCTGTCCAGGGTCTGAACTCCCTTTCTCAGGTCCCAGGTCATCCAAAGGGATGCCCTGGACTCCAACAGTCTCCCCCTCCAGAGAGCTCTGCCTGATAACCAGCAGGAACATCATGTCTGAGCTCCAAGGGCTGAGCATTCCCACAGGATTCATGGATGGCAAGGCCGGGCCAGGAGGATGCATTTAACAGTTGCTCAAGTTCTGGCACCCGCACGCATTTCCTTGTGATAAAGTCCAACCCAGGCGGGTTTCAGATGTTGTGTAAATATTGTCAGCGCTCTGGCAGAGCTCCCCTTTTTTATGATTTGTTTTACACAATCCCCAAGTGTTTCATAAACACTCATTATGTCTCTCCGTTCCCCTGAACGAGCGGCGGGTGCTCCACGCAGGAGGAAACCAAGGCACAGCCAGGATCTGCTTCCCACCAACAAGGTGAGTAAGCTGGGGGGGCTTTATCTCCTCTCACAAATGAGGCCACCCCTGGCAGGAGATGACATTTAGCGGGATTCAGCACTATTGCCACCTCAAATATGATTTAAGGTTTCCAGAGCAACAGGCTGAACCCCGAGTCCAGCATTAGGAGTTTCTCATTGCAGCTTAATTTCTCCTGAACACAGAGGGAGCTTCCAGTCCAGCATCTCGTCATAAATTGTTCCACTCAGCTCCCCAAACTGTGGATGGAGTTCTTGGGCCACGGATCCTCTCCCAGATCTTGCAGGTGTCTTCAAAGCAGTGACAGTACAACCAGTTCTGTCCCGGCGCAGAGATTTCTCCTTTGCATTTTGCCCCAGTCCATAACTCCGCCAGGCTGAAGACGTCACCTGGGTCCATATTTCCCTAAAGGCTCTTCTGTCAATTCCTGGGAGCTTGCCAGGCCTCCTGGAGTGCCAGCAAATATCAAAAGAACCAAGAGCACCATAAATGAGATTGGAGCTCAGGAGAGCACTCCCAGAATTTCCATGGGAGCACTGGTTCTGTGCAAAGCTGTTATTTTATGATTCATGACTAATTTGCAATAAATCCCAGCTCCAAGAAGTCCCTTTGGTGCCAGAGCACTCCTCTGTTTTCCACCTCCTACTGCTGAGTCTAGAACTGGGTGTTGTGAAGATGAACTGAAGAGATTAAACACAAAAAGCCCTTTAAGGGAAGATAAATGGACACGATATCCTTGGCAAAGAGCAAGGCCTCGAGTCTTAACAATACGTGTCTCCATCACCTGGGAAAGGTTGTTTCAACAGCTGGAGATAAGTGGAACATGACCAGTTAAGCTCTTTTCCTTCCTCTGGAGCCCAGGGAAGCAGCAGGGAGCAATGCAAAACCACATCAGCCCTCATCAGACACGCTGCCCACCACAGAAGGCACTTCAGTGCCCGTGGAGCGTGCTAAGGAGCGCTGGGAATCTGCTTTTGGACATGAAACCAACCTTAAAGAGAGGCTCAGAGGCGCCTCTGCTAAGAGGGAAATAAAGCTATTGATTTTTGCCAAGCCTTGAGAATTCCCCAGCAGCTCCCCATCCCAGTTTCAGACAATAAACCCGTGACAGGAGCACAGCCACAGCTCCCAGGTGAGCCCCAGGGCCAGCACTGCTGGGATGTTTCAACTCCCAGAAGGAGCTCCTTTCAAACTCCAGCACCATCCAAGCATTGAGGACTACACGAGCTGCAGGAAGGCTGGGATGCCACCTGAGCCCTGGGTTTGCAAAAAACCTTCAAAGCACACCTTAAAGGGGATTAAAGCTCACCCCAGGCTCCATATTTGAGCTAATTGCTTCGGCTCTAAGGAAAATGCCACGAGACATTAAATCTGCTGCTGACTCTCCCACTCATTTACACTCCTGATCCCATTTTCCCTCTGATCTGGTGATTTGGAAGCAGCCGAAACCTTCCCAGCACCTGCAGCCAACAGGCACCGAGGGCTCCAAAGCAGCCTGTGCCATGGAGCCAGCAGCCTTGAGCAGGGCCTGGGACAGGGCAAGGAATTGGCAGGAACCATCCCAGCACTCCTGTTCTCTCCCATATTTATTTATTGCACTCAGCCATGGGAAGCAGTTCATGGCCCCTCCAGCCCCTCCTCCTCTTCCCGACTGAGGGGACCTCCCGTGGGTGAAGAGGAGGGTTTGTCATTTATGGCCCTGCAATGCCTCTTAGGGACAAGAGTCTGCCATGACAGACAAGATCTGCACCACCAACCAGGGCTGTGAGCTCTGCTGAGACACTTGCCCCAAAATGTAGAGGTAAAACACCCCTAATTCAGCTGAGAGCAGCTTAAAGACCGTCTAAACCACCAGAGACTGTTATATCTGTAAGACGGATGTGAAATTCCATATACTACACAATTTGATCTCTAAAAGAAATAGTTTAGAGTGGGAGAGATTCCTTTTTTGCAGGAACCTAAACAAGCCTGAGTAAGAGGAAGAAGGGATAAGCAACTTCACCCTCGCTACAAAGCGCAGCTGACAGGAGGTTTAATCCTGGCATTTGGGCATCAGAATCCACAAACATTTACTGTGCTCTGATATGAAAGCAGCAGGATTTGGGGCAGAGGTTGTATTTTTATTACACCTGGCACAAAAAAAAACCCCAAAAAACCAACCCTCCACTCTACAATAGCATGAGAAAGATCCTTAGCAAGAGCAAGAAGCCAGGACAGACTGCTTGCATCAGATCCATCTCAGGGGCACCACTCAAGACAAAATTTGCATCCTGAATTTCTTAATATTCACTTTATGGTCAAATTGAACAAACCCCACAGACTTTCTGCTGCTACCCCCAGCAGTCTGGAATAAAGGGCTGTGCCAGCTCAGCAGGCAGACTCCAGCTGGGCTCAGGATGAAGCATGTGCACACCAGTTCGCTCTGTAATTGGAGTGGTTTGTGGCATTGCACCTTACACGAGGGTTAGGCTCCCAAATTCCAAGCTCAGGCTTTGTTAGCAAGCCTCACCTAACTTGTGGCAACAACCTCCCTTTACTCAGCACGAAGAGGAATTTGGAAAAGGCACCACGAAGAAGAAAGCAAACCTGAGGAGGTCCAGCTACTGGGAAAAGCGAGTTTTAGACTCTTCCAGCCACACACACATCCAATCTTTCCGTGTCAGCAATACGAGCTGTGGGCTGAAAAATCCCAACTCAGCTTTGCTTTCTACCTGCCAATTCAAGACAAATAATAAAACACATTGAGATTGACAAGAAATAGCATCCACTTCTTTCTGTTTGAATCATGAAGCAGAAAAGCTTTAAAGTATCTTGAAAAAATATATCACAATAAACAGAGAATGTGGGAGGAATATTTTTAAGTCACACAGAACTGGGTTTTGTAAACTCTCCTTTCTGAAAGATATATTGTAAAATCCTTAAAAAATCATGAATCATGACCTTGCTTTTTCTCTTGAATCCAGCCTGTCTGGAATGTTGAACACTCAGATTTGGGTCCAGACAGGAACCAGCAGAGCAAAACTGATGGAGAAAAGTTACAATTGGTGACAAAAAGCGTTTCTAAGCTTTTGCCAATCCACACAAAGGCTCAGAGGTGTGGCTCTGCTCATTTGGCATCCCTCAGGAACAGCCACTGCGTCCTGCACGGGCTGAGTGGAAGCAAAGGAACCCCTGGCCTGGGGAAATCATCGTTCCTGATTTCTGCTCAGCCCAGGGACAAAGCAAACAAACTCCTAAGAGGAAGGTGGGAGACACTCCCTTGGTTTTTTCCACTCTTTACAAAAGGCAAGGTTTAGTACCTGCTGCTGACACACCAGAGCAGAGCACAGAGTAACCAAAACCATGGCCGGGGCTTGACTCAAACCCTGGGAAGGGAACCCTGGCACTGTGGATGCAAACACAGCCCAGCTCCACACAGGTTTGAAAACTCCGCACCAAAAAGGTGTTTTACACCGGCTACTTCCCTCTCTGGAAACAAAACGACCACCCAGGCTGGCAGGCAGCTCTCCATCCTCAGAGCAATTGGACAGGTTTGTTCTCTCTGCCTTTCCTGCGGGACACAAAGGGACATGTGGCTTGCTGCATCAGGCAGCCTTCAAAAGCCTCCCCACCGCTGCAAATTAATGAATCTCAAGGAAAGAAGAGCACACCAAAGCAAAGCAGGCTCCGAGCAGAAATGCTGCCTCCAGGGAAGTTATGTTGCCTCCTTCTCCTGGCTCCTCCATCTTATCCCTCCATAAAATTCAGCGTCAAGTCCCGACAAGCAGCGCTTTTAATGTTCTGAGCTGCACAGAGCAGCAGGGCACACATGCTCCAGAGCTGCCCCATCTCCTCCCACCCCCTCCCCTCTGCACCTCTGTTCACCCCAATTTCCAGGACACTAATTTAATGAAGATTAATGGGTACCCTCCAAACACGCACCGTGTGCTATTTCTGGAAGAGAAGCATCACGTCATTTTCATATTAAGGGAGCTTTTTTTTTTTTCCCCACCCTGAGCACATGAAGTTGAAATGCTGCTTAGCACTGGGTGCCTGTTCCATTAAAGCCAGGGAAACCACTCCAAGCTTCACTTAAAACGTGGAACAACTCTGATTTTCCCATGGTATTTCCCCAGGAACAGCTGCATGGGCAACACTGCTGCAGGGGGTTAAAAGGCTGCAAAGGTGGGGGCAACACTTTAAATAACATCAGATGGCCAGAATAAGATAAAAGTACTGCAACTGATGGATTAATATTTATCTTTGCCCTTTGCCAAGTGTTTTGTTGATGACCAGTAGGATCACAAGCTGGCTGTTCAGATCCTGCTCCAAAGCTGACCAAAATTGCAAAAAAATTCATGGATTTCCCAACATATAGAACAGGGGAGGAAAAAAAACCAAGAGAAGTTATTTATCAGCCAAACTGTGTATAACCACAGATCTGAAACTCCTCGTTGTCTAAGAGTGAGCTTAAACCATTCTTGCACTGGTCCCAAGTGTAAAGCAGCTTAAGCTACGCCTAATCAGGGTCTAGAGAAGCTGGTACACATCAGATCCTCAGCCTTCAGTAGGTGCTTACACCACCCTCAGGACTTTCAGTCCACTCCAAAACCATCTGAGGGCTTGCAGGAAGCGTAACTTGGCCATTAGGACTTCCTAGTTCTGTTTTCTCTCATTTTGACTTCATCCCATCCCTAACGCTCCCAAACATTACTGCACCTTGCCCCGTCACTGAATGGAGGACTAAAGAACAGAACATTTCTTAGGTTTTCATCAAATTGCTTGCACATCTCCTTGCCTTGAAGGTGGCTTTGTACTTTAAGCCACAGTCGCTGGCCCAATACTGGGATTACTGTCCAGGTTTGCCTCTCCCAGGAATTTGCACTCTTCCTCCAGTTCTGGATCAATCCCACACGTAGCCATAGGGAAAAAAAAGTCTTTGCAATCTGCTACAACTTCATGATTTAGGACACAAAGCCTTGTTTGACTAAATCATTGCACAGCAGCCCTGAGAGCGCCTGTTGGGAATAAGCCAAATTCATATTTCTGTCATTTTGCCCGTCCTGCCTGTCCATACACCCGTTTATCCTCATTTCATTAGCAAATCGCCCCATCCATTTACTCAGCTATTTGTCAGTGGGGCTGTCACTTTAATTACCTCTGTCTGCGTGGATTGCTATTATTTATCTGTCTTGTTTGCAGTGCACCAGCCACCAAAACATCCCTCCCTGAGCGCAGCCACTGATATTATCAGGGAGCCTGACCCAGGGAGCAAAGCTCTCAGGAAGACAAACTGTTTTCAACACGTTTGTGAATTTTCCTGTTTCCTCCAGAACTAACAGCGATGACTCCCCTGAAAAGTCAGTCAGCACCACGCCCTGAGCAGGAGAGGGGTTTAAACCCCACAGCAATGGGGCCTGGCGTGGGTATCCACTGCTGCAATCCATGGGCACAGGCCTGGAGCAGCATGGATAGCACAAAGCATGGGAATTCAGCAAGCTTTGGGCCCATCTCCACCTGCACACACCCTCTGAGGTTTTTCTCACCTGTTTCTGCAGGATTTATTGTGACACTGCAGGGATGTCCCTTGCCCCATGGAATGAAACCCTCTGGGAAGGTCTTGCACATTAACAATCCCTTCACCTTTTCCCTATACGTTCTACTCTATCCCTGTCTGTCTCTGGAAGGTTTTTGAAGAAACCTTACAGAATTCTCCCTAAAATGAATAGTTTTCTTGTTGAAACCTGCTGGAAAGGCTTCATAGGGGATCCAATGTGTGCAGGGACTGGCAGCCACACTTGTATTAGGGGGAGAAGGGGAAACAATATTCCCTTCTCCAGGGAAAAGCCCTTTTTTCCAGCATCTCTGACAGGGTTAATCTGTGCTGGGGTGGAAGAGAAGGAGCAGCTGCTCATCCACGTGGCCTGTTCAGCCAGATTTCCTTCCACAGGCAGCACCACCATCCCGCTGCCTACCTGGGGTGCCTTTCTGTCTGCTCACCACACAGATGAGCTCTGACTCACACCTGGATTGGGGAAAGCACCACCATTCCCATCAGCTGGTTCCAGCTGCGGTGAGCCCGGTGTCCCAGCTCCTGCACACCATCTCCAGCCATGGAGCCGTGCCCAGCGCCAGCTGGAGGCTGCACATCCCTTCAGGCCTCAGCAAGGGGCACTGGGAAGCCACAGGTGTGCCCAGACCAGTTCCCTCAACCCTTTAAAGCACAGTTTGTGACAAACCCCCCCTAAGCTCGGCCTAAGCAGCCAGGCCCAGGGTGAGAACAGCGGCCTGGCTCAGCTAGAACCATCCGTGGCCTCCACCTGGCAGGCACAGCAGGGCCCACACATCTTTCCCACCGGGTTTTCCCAGCCTCCAGCACTCTGTGGTTGCTCTTGCCGTGCTCACATGCACACCCAGCCCACACATTCCTGCACAGATCTCTTGGAGTCCCACAGTTGTTCCGTCTCCCTTTTCCTGGTGCCAACCCCAGCTGTGTCAGTGCCTCACGCCCACAGGGCCCTGCTGTGGCCATGGCCACGTTTCCTAAATGTCCTTTCCTTCTGCCAGGTTGTTCCCCCTCAGCCAGACCTGTCCCCTGATGTGCCTCACAAAAAAAACAAGATTAGTACAAGACACCTCCAGCTGCTGCTGGTGCAAAAACTCCCTAAATCTGGTGGAAGGTGTCCCTTAAATCTGGTGGAAGTCTAGAAGGTGTCCTTGCCTATGGCAAGGGAACTAGGACTAAATTATCTTTAAGGTCCCTTCCAACCCAAACAATTCCTTGGTTCTATCTCACCAGGCATCAACACCGAGTTTTCTTCTCCCTGTGATGTCTGGGAGGGAAACACTTAAAGCAGGAGGGCTCCTGGAAATACCATCCCCTTCACAAGGCCCTCCAGCCCCTTAGGACGAGCCTAAGGGCTCAAAGCAGAGACTAAAGGCCACAAGAACGAGTCTGTCACTGGAGCTGCCGAGATCAAGGGCACAGCCAGTGGCTGAGGTCCTTCAGAAGGTGGGAAATCCTCTCTGACAGAAATGCTAAGCATGATCTGGAAGGCATGGAGAAGAGACAAGCTGCTCTTGGAGGAGCAGAGGCTTTCACGTGATCTTCTCCCGAGAGGTACATGCATGGGTGGAGGCTGAGAAAGAAAACCCTCAGCCCTGGAACAGTGGAGTGCTGCCAGTTGTGATGGGTTTGTGATAAGCCAGAAAACATCCATAAGCATCCAACTTCAAACGCAGGGAAAGGAGGAGGGGAGCTGCGGAGTCCAACGCCCCGGGCAGCCCATTTTCAGTCAGCTTAGGGAGACTATTTTTAGCAAACCTGGGTACACCTACAGGAGCACCGGAGCTGGAAAGGAATTCTTCATTTCAACAGCCCCCTTCTCCACACCACTGGACAGGTGGCATTTCTGCAGCAGCCACTCCCACCCCTGTCCCCAAGGAAAGCTGTTTGTGACACGCTCCCCCCAAAGGAATAAAAATCAAGACAAGAGGAATTATTGACCAAAGGCATTGTTACCAAAAAGCCAGAGCAACGTAAGATGCAGACAAGGCCTCTGCTCTCCTCTGCATGAGGGATTCCTGCCCACTTCCCATCCCCTGTGGTACTTTGCATCAGCCTGTGGGAAAACCAGCCAGAATTCCCAACAGGGACCTCCAGCTACGATCTGCCATGGGAGACACGGCCCAGGTGGGAAACCTGTTCATGGAAAATAGACACATGAGACATCTGAGCTGCACCTCCTGCACCAGCTGCTTCAGGGGCCCTGCAAGGTGAATGAGGATCAGATCCAAACTGATATTTTCAGACCCTTCTTCATATTAAAGACCCACCAGCTGCAAAGCTACAATCCAGAAGAACATTCTCTGCCCATTCCAAAGGCAGTATTCCAGTTTTCTGTGGGATGAAGAGTCTGAGGAAGGCCATGGTTTAGTCTGGGGGTTAAGGTGCTCGTCTTTGTCTCGTGTTTGCTTCCAGCTCAGCTGCACAAGACAGAGCAGCTGTAAAAAATGGAGCCAGGTCACACCCCCCAGTATCGACCATTTCCAGCTGCCTGAATGCCACGAGGATTTGGCCAAAGGGTTGCACTGGAGGACACAGTGGCTCTGCACAGACACAGCACAGGGGGTGCCCAGTGTCCCCTGAGCCCGGGGCTGGCACCCCCTTCCTCCTGCCAGGAGTGTCACCAGCTGAGGGCAGGCAGCCAACATCATCCCCTGGCCAGCAATGGAAAACTTCAGGGTGCCACAAGCCTTTCCCTTCAATAGTATGTCACCTCTCACTCCAAGGAGCCAACACCTCAATTAAAAAAAATAAAAAACATAATAAACCTGCCAATAATCCTCTTCCCCCCTCCCCTGCACCTATCCATTGTTAGCTCAGTGCTGGAGTCCCTGAAATAGGAGCACATGCTCCCAGAAACGAACTGCCTTGAACAATATTGCCAATCCTTCCATTTCAGCTAATCAGGAGGAAGCCCAGTCAAAAAAAGCTGCATTTCACACGTGAAAAATCCAATCCCAATCCAAACTGATGCTGGTTTGCACCTTTATCCATGAAGTTGCCATATGGCCCCCCAAAAAATCCCAGGATCTCCTTAGTGGGAGCTGTCACAAAGAGGTCAGTGAGATCCAGAAATGGTGCAGATAACTTATCTGGGAGCCTTTGGTTCAGAAGAGCTGCCAGCCCCAAATGCTTTGGGTTTGTAGCCACCAGCTCAGTGGAGAAATTCTTTGAGGGCTAAACTCTCCCATCTCCCTGGGACAACTTTTTCTCCAGGGGAATTTTCATTTCTGCTGCCACCACAAGAGAGCTGACCCAAAATCCATACACCGGTGCAAGGTGGCTCTGCTCCACCCCACAGCCTCAAGCTTGTTTCCTAGGTTTCCAATTTCCAAAATTTGTGCAAAAAAAAAGAGCCCACAAAATAAACATTTGCAAAAAAAGAAAGCTACTGCTCTCTGTCCTTTTATACAGTTGGTGAGGGCAGAGGTGCAGTGATTGTGGAGGAGGTAAATGAGAATTAAAAACCCCTCATTTTTCTTCCCAACTTTGCCATCAAAACCAATCTGGAACCAGCCCACCACAAAGGAGGAGGACATTTTCTCCTCCTCCAAGGGAAACATTTCCAGGCGAACACTCTCCAGAAAACTTCTGCCTGCTCAAATATTTCAAGCTGGCAAAGAGAAATCATCTCTTGAAAGCCTGACAGCATCTCTCCCCCTCTTTTAAATGAGCACTGTGGTTTCAACTCAGCATTTTCTTGTTTGCATGCTAGACACACACTTGGCTGGCACCGTGTTTCCCAGCTGAAGCCAACCACATCCCTGCACCTGCATCGCCAACAGCAACGGGGGAAGGCTTCAGCAGCAACGCAGATAGAGATCTATTCAGGCAGCTTTATTGATGTTAATGCACTTACCTGGGATTTACACACCCCTAAATCACAGCACAGGTGGATGATAAATTCCTGCAACCGGTAACAATGTAGGGGAAGGCCAATTTCACCCCTGGTGTAGCCGTGCTGATGTCAGAAGCCGTGCACCAAGCAGCAGCTGTGCTCAGAAGCCACCCTAAGCAGGCAAATCAGTTTATTGCAAATAAACCTGCAGATTCACACGGCAGCCCTTGCTCGCTCCACCTCTGGGACCCCAACACAAGCTGACTGCCTTGCAAGTTTGCTGCTTTAAAATATTGCCTTAAAACAACATTTTCAGCCACGGACATGGCAGTCATTTGGGCACGGTCACCTCACCTTTCACAAAGCCTTCACCTTTGGACAGGCATCGTTTCGAAGCCACAGCAGGAGCCATTTGGGGAAGTATAACCCAAATGGGCTGCAAAGCAAGCCCTGACTGGGGCAGCTGGGGAGGGATTTCAGTCAGAGACCAGCCAAGGGCTGTGGGGTCCCTGTGCCCATCCCTCAGCACACTGACTGGGAACCAGGACACTTTGTCCCCTGCACTTTAAGCTTTTTCCTTCCTCACAGTCCCCAAAAGGGGTCCCATTCCATGGGGACCAGGAGCCCCTAAAAAGGCCCCCCTTAAAAAGGGGTGACAGTGCTGGCTTGATGGTTGGACTTGATGATCTTAAATGGGTCTTCCAGCCTTGGTGACCCTGATTTTAAGTCCCTCAGTGTTTTCTCTCAGTTGCAGAGGTCTATGAAATCACCCCAGTCTCCTGTTTGGCCAGAGGAGCAAGGAAGTTTTCTTCCAGTAGGGATCACCAGCACCCAAGGGATGAGCAGGAGCTGCCTGAGGCTCTCAAAGAGCAGTTATCCAGGGAGTCCTGAGGGTCAGGATGGCCTCAGCAGCACAGACAAGCAGCTGTGAAGATCAGACACGCAGGAGAGATGGTAAATGGCCAAAACACAGCTCCTTCCCCTGGATTTAGGACACAAATCTGAGCCTTACAGCAAGGCTTGGAAGTCAGACACTCAGGCAGGTCAGTCAGAGACACATCTCTGAGCAGATTACAGAAATCTGGGGGGGTTGTTGGAATCTCAGGCTCTCAACCCTTCCAAATTTACCAGCAGGTGGCCTCAAGGTGTCCCTGTTCCCCACCTGGCCACCAGGGTGTGACCAGCACCCAGAGACCACCACACTCTCCCCGGGCTCAACCTCCTGTTCCATATGAATCGTTTGCCACCCTGCCATGACTAATCCGGATTTACAACCCGGAAAGCGGCAGGGAAATGGATCTGATCAAAAGGATGATCCTCACAGCCAGAAAACAAGAAAGAGCTGTGTAGCCAGTTGTTCCAGGACACTTAATCCATCAAGCCTTTGCCATTCTACCCTTGGGCTTAGGCTGAGTCAGTTGCGATTTGCGTAAAACCATGAGAATTCCCTCCTCCTCTCAAAAAAAAAAAGGAAAGCCAGTTATAAAGTTTGTCAAGAAGTGGGGGGAAAAATACAGGGACTCACACCACGCTTTTACATTCTGAGTCAGTGGCTGGGGAGCAGCCAGCTGGCAGCTCTCCATCCAAGGTATCTCCAAGCTTCTGAAAGCCAAAGCAAACACTTGGTTTTATCTAAAAAAGCCTTTGCATTCAGCTGGGTAAACTTGTCCTTTTGCTGCCAGTTGCACCTCAGGTGCAGGACCCTCAGGCCCACAGAAATGAGACTCGACATCTTTCGGGGCTACAGAAACACCTGGGCTGAGCCTTGGTGCAGGATCACTCCCCTGGCTGGGAGAAGGAGGAATTTTGGGTTCAAACACTTCCTTCAAAGAGAGGGAATAGATCTATCACAGCAGAGGCTGTGGCAGCAGCAGGAGCCCTGGCACTCCCCTTTCATCTAATAAAAGGACCAAGAGGAAATTCCTAGTTCAGAAGCTGCTCAAATGCCCCACTAAACAAGACTTTAATGCCCCACTATACAAGATTTTATCCTCCTTCCATCCCTTAAATCCAAACCTTTTCCATTTTGGGTCAATCACTTCCTCCAGCACTAAGACCCAGATTTCACCAAGACTATTTTTTTTTTCCTCCATTCCCAGGAGCAGAGAATTTCCCTTGGCCTCTAGATCTAACATGAGCTGGGCTCAACCTTTCTCCACTCTGTTCCACCCTTTGGAAGTGATCCAATATCCCTCGGACTCAGAGGTTTTCTATTGGTTTTACTGAGTTCTGGATAAGGGCTTAAAGATATTTTCTCTCTTTTTCCCCTCCCCCCAGCAGAAGTCAGAACCACTTTGCTGTGGTTTTACAAGAGGCAGCTGGAGAAAGGTTGGATAACCAGACATCCCCAAGCCCAGGGGAGTGAAGAGAAACCCCGGTCCATGGGCCTTTGTGCCGAGTTATCCCATACAACCTTCCTTTTATTTTTCAGGAAAGGGCTGCCTGTAAGCCAGCAGTTCCTTTCCCCTTTATCTAATGATCGAGTTCCCTTTACAAGATTACTCAAAGACACCAACCAGATGTGCATTTTAACTGCAAGTTCATGGGGGAAAATAAAACCATCTACTAGAGAAGTATCAGGCAGGAAAGTTGCCTGTTTTGCACCATGGGATCAGTCTTCCCTCAGCTGCAGCCTTCTAGATCACGTTCACCTCGAGCCTGGTTTCAGCTGAAGATTGAACAACAATCTGAGATAAGTAGGTTGCATTAACAGTAGAGATTTCCTGGAGCAGCAGGAAACATGAACACCTCATAACATCCCCAGAATCCCTTCAGAATCCTCGGCAATGCGAGGCAGGAACGGATCCAGCACAGCTGTGCACCAAGCAGGCAGAGTTTCAGGAGCCTCAGAGCAACGATGCCCACAGCCCTGAAACAGAATATTGCTTTCCACCACACTTACAGGAGAAACTCCTCTTGTCTTTTCCCCACAGGAGATAGCTGAGAAGGAACTAAATCCTTTAGTCACCAAAGCAAATAAAACAGATTTTAGAGTGGGGAAAAACAGATTTTAGAGTGGGGATTCAGGGTTTTGTAGGTCAAGGGAAGAAAAAAAAAAACCTCTCAGTCTCTTTATAAGTATCTCATAGATGCTGTAACTGAGAAAAAATTAATTACGGAAGACTTGAACCAAAATCTGTAATGGAATAATAAGATCATAGAATGGTTTGGGTTGGAAGGGGCCTTAAAAATCCCTTAGTTCAACCCTTCTGCCATGGGCCAGGTAAGAGATCCACCTGAATCCTTTGCTCTTGTCTGGATGCAGAGATTTTTATCAGCCAGGCCTTTTCTCTGACTTCCTCCACCTTCCGGACAGACTCACACACTCTCCACGTAACAGGCCAAGATTGAGACCAACTCACTCCAAAAGTTACAGGCCACTTGGAAAACCTGCCTTCACACAAGTCTATTATTGTACACCCTGTTTACTTAAATTCATTCCCCAGCCTGGGAGACTTCGCACAAGGAAATTTACAGCTCCAGTTAATAGAGCAAAATGTAAAACTGCTGGCTTTTGGCTGAGGCTGCGAGCAAGGGACAGGCACAGGTTGTGACTGGGGGTGTTTTCACAGGGCCACTGACACAGAATGCGTTTTCAGGGAGTATTTGTTTTAAATAAGGAAAGTTTATACAGCTTGAGAAAATTATTGGGAAGGAAATTAAATCTCGTTCTGGTGCTCTTCCGCCTCACCTTGACACTCGGGGTTCTCCTCCCTCCCCCAGGCCTTGGTGAGGGCAGGTTTCACTGGCAGAAAATTGCCTTCCTCGTGCATTCTGATTTACTGCCGGCTCGTGGAGCAGCCCTCTGCGGCCACTGCAGGGGAGAAGGGGCAGGAAAAGCCTGTTATCCCCCTGCCCCAACCCCAGGCTGCAGCTTGGGGGTTGTTGGGGATTCATCTCCCCCTGAGCAATCTGCAAAGGGATGGGTGGGATCCATGAATTGGGATCCCCCGGGTGAGAGTCCCCTGTGATTGTAAGGCTGGGAGTGTCTCAACTTCAGGGACAAAAAGATGAGGCCACCAGCAGCAGTTCAAGGGAACTGACTTTTTAATTCAAAAATCTGACTCTATTTATACACATTTGTACAAAGGTCAAGGGATTGGCTACACAGGCCGCTACTTCTCTAACCTGGATGGTGGACATCACCATCAACCATCTCTTCTCTCAGAGGAGAACTGTGTAAACATTCTAAAAACACGCATTATTTACGTAAAGCTACATGAAAATCCACAACACAAAAACAAAAACCAAAAAAATTCAAAGCAACAGTCCCCCCATTGCAGCAGGGGCGGGAGGCACCAGCTCTCCTCCACAGCTGCTGCAGGAGCAGCGAAGCCAATGCTGGGAGCAGCTCTGCTGAGGGGAGCGTGGGATCCTGGCAGGGATCAGCGTTCCTTCCCCCAGCCCAGCCACGTTCCCCTCCTGCCCCAGAGCTCCCCAGCCCCTGAGCCAAAGCAGAAAGCCCAACACAAGGCACAAACAGCCCTGGAACAGAGGCCTGGCAGCATTTAAAGGTCTTCTCATCTCTTCCTATCATCCCAAGAGTTCCTTCCCCACCTTGCTGTGGAATTTCCAAGGGTTTCCACAACTTTTCACAAGGGCCTGAAATGCCAGGACAAGAGGGAATGGCATCTATCCCAGAGGGCAGGGATAGATGGGATACTGGGAAGGAATTGTTCCCTGGGAGGGAGGTGAGGGCCTGGCACAGGGTGCCCAGAGCAGCTGTGGCTGCCCCTGGATCCCTGGCAGTGCCCAAGGCCAGGCTGGATGGGGCAGGGAGCAGCCTGGGACAGTGGAAGGTGTCCCTGCCATGGCAGGGGTAGAATGAGATGGGCTTTAAGGTCCCTTCCAATCCAGACAATTCTGTGGCTCCGTGAATTTGGCAGCAAAGACTCGGACACTGGGCACAGCTGCCATCCCGCTGGTCCTGTAGGGTGGGAATGACACAGCCCAGAATCATCAAAGGAGCCATTTTAGGAAACAGGACCCCAGGTTCCTCCAGGCACAGCCATCCTCCATCCCAAAGGGGCCACTGAACATCCACTTCCCCCTCCCACATCCATCACACACACCACAGAACGCTCCCAAATTCCCCACGTTGCCAAAAGGCCTGAAATTCAAGACACCAAAAGCCTCAAGAGGCACCCGCAGCCAGCTGGATGAGTTCCTAGCACACATCCTCCAGAGTTCCAGGATCACAAGGGACCCAAACCTACCACTGCTGCCACTTAATAAACTCAGCAAGTCTGGGAATAAAATCCTCAGGGATGTGTTGGTAGGTGCAGTTCCCTGTTCCCACAAAACCAGCGATCGGAGCACCTGTCCAAGAGCCTCAGCAGGGCCTGCACCCCACAGAACAGGTTCAGCTGGACTCCAAGTGCTCAGGAGTCATTTCTGCTCCCTCCTGCATTTCCCCTTCCAGAAATTCCTCCTCCCACAGGTAAAACAATCCTGGCTGAGCTCATCAGCAGGTGTCAGGCAGGGCACTGCACTTCCCATGGCACACGGCAGCACAGACAGACTGACTCAGCAGGTACTCGCCATGCTTCAGCTGGAACTAAACCTCCCTGACAGAAAAGAGGCAAAATCCAGCACATCCCAGCTTTGCTCAATCCCCGGCCCAAAAGGGCTCAATGGCAGCTCTCAGTTCACCTGTCAGAAGGAATTTATTCAGTGAACAGCTTATTTCTACAGGATGCCTTCTAGAAACAGGGCTGGGAGGGGGAAAGGGGTTCTGAATGGATATTTAGGGATGGGCAGGGGTCTGATGAAGATTTTCAGGGAAAAAGCTTCTGACTGCAGAGACCAGGTGTCCCAGCCTTGTCAATCCTTTTCTGAGCCATGCTGATCTGGATTTATCCATGGCTGCCCAGGGACACTCCCTAGCAGGTGTTATTTCAGCTCATACTGGTCATACCAAGACCAAAAAACGGATATTTATCCTGTGGCTCGAATCTGCATAAAGTGTCCCAAACTGAGTAAATTCAGTTGTGTCTGTTCAAACACAAGGATAGAAATCTGCATTTCACATTTGAAAGACCTGAGCTCTGTCCCGACAGCCAATGGCCACAAAACTCCAGCTTGTCCCAAGGTCTTCAGCTGAAGGTTGGTTTGCTCCTTAAATCAAAGGGGCTTGTGGAGGAGCCACATCCTCTCTGTTTGACCAACTCCTAAATCAAACCGCTCCTAAGAACCTTTCAATTCCCCCCTGTGCCCCCCATCAGTCCGTGCTGGCCTCAGTAGCCACGACAGAGGGGCTTTTGTGTGTCCTTCAAAAAGCAAAGTCACAGGAGGGACCTCAGTCACTCCTCTGAAAGTGGGGAGGCAGCAGCACCTTGTAAATTCAAACAACGGATGGCACAGGGTTTTCTCAGAGTGCTTGAAGCCCGATGAGTAATTAACTCTGACACCCTTAGGTGTTATTAATCCCACTAAACAGGGAGGAAACCTAGAAAGGAAACCAGACAAGCCCTTGGACTCATCCCAGTTTGCCTCGGGAGCAAAGCTTGGCTTGGAACAGCAGTGCCACTCGCCTGGGGCCCCGCAGGAATTCCAGATCAGAGGGAAGAGGGACGCAGCTTCCCTGTCTGCAGGAGAGCAGGTACTTCCCCGGCTGGCGGCGGGTGCGAGGCAGGGCAGCAGCCGGGGCAGCCCCGGGGGAGCCTGCCCTGCAGCCCTCCCTGGCAGGGCTCACACCCGCCTGCAGCGCCGCAAAGCCTCCCAGAGCTCACTCCGGAGCAGATTTGTGCCAGCACATCCCAGAGAGCTGTGGCGGCTCCAGTCGGCTCCAGTCGGCTCCTTCCCCGGCCGTGCTGTCCCCTCCTAAGGCGGCTCACACAGCAGCCGCCCCCTCCTGAAGGGCCACCAGGCCAGGCTCAGTCTGTGACACGGCCCTGCACTATTTTTCACCTCCCCAGGTTAGCAATTTTCCCTATCTTGTCCATCAGAGAAGCTCCATTCATTAAATCCTCCACAGGAGCTCATCAGCACACCAGAGAGAAGAGCTGGAAGGAGGCACAGCCTCTCATCCTTCCTGCTTCCCACAGGCTCAGCTTTGGAGGTTGAGCCACAGCACGTTGCAGCCCCTGCAGCCCCCTCCTAACCCACGGGCACCCCCGAGCACAGCTTCCACCTTTCCTTCCAGAGCACCTGGAGTTCTGTGCATCCAGACCTGGATATCTGGGACCCCACATCCAACTGAAGTAGCAACAGGAACCAGAACAAGTCACTTGGAACTACAGGGTGGGTTGGAAGGGACCTTAAAGACCACCCAGCTCCAGCCCCCTTGCCATGGGCAGGGACACCAGGTTGCTCCAAGCCCCATCCAACTTGGCCCTCTGTGTCCCTCTCTAAAGCTAAGGCTTCACTAGGGGGAAGGAAAGGGGCCTCGATCCCAAATAAACAAGACATTCCCTGAAGAGCAGCCCCAAGGCCAAGTCCCCCCATCCAGGCACATCCCAGGGGCTTGCTCATCACAGGAGTGATTTTGTCATTTATCCCAACATGTGATTTTGGGATTAAAGCCTGGGTACGGCTGCCAGGCTGTAGATGGAAGGTGATCTTTGGGAGTTACCGGGGCTCCAAGATACCTGGTTAATTCTCCAAGCTGACGGGAACATTCAGATACAGGTTAGAGTCACCTGCATGGGCCAGGTTTGCTGGGCTGTCACTCATTCCATGGAGAGGTGCCAAGACAGGGACACATCATTCCTGGGGACACAGCACAGGGACAGGGAGCCCAGAGCAGTCCTGGAGACACAGCACAGGGACAGGGAGCCCACACCACTCCTGGGGACACATCACAGGGAGCCCACAGCAGTCCTGGGGACAGGGAGGCCACAGCAGTCCCGGGGACACAGCACTGGGACAGGGAGACCGCAGCAGTGGGACAGGGAGCCCACAGCAGCCCTGGGGACACGGCAGTGGGACACGGAACCCACAGCAGTCCCGGGGACAGGCAGCCCGCAGCAGTCCTGGGGACACAGCACAGGGACAGGGAGCCCGCAGCAGTCCTCCCAGGAGGCAGCAGAGCTGCGCGCAGCCCGGAGCACGCTGCCATGGCACACGAGGCAGCAGAAGGTGCTGTGACAGACACATCAGCAGTGTGGGAGCCCCGAGTGCTGCCCTTGTTCTTTGCCACCAGCGGTGTCTCGGCGGTCGGACCGTGCGGCCCCAGCCCTGCCCCGGGGGGTGCGGCGGAGCCCAGGCGGCAGCCGGAGGGCGCTGCCCTCCCTCCGTCCCTCGGTGCCCGCCCCGGCTGCCCCCAGCCCGCTCCGCCTTCTTCCTGGGGCCATCTAGTGGCACATTTTCATACGGTTCCCTCGAACACCCGCCCGTTCACCGGCGCTTTATGCAAACCGGGCTCTGGGAGCCTGACCGCAGCCCTGCACCGCGGCACGGAGCAGCATCTCCAGACACCGCCTCAGCCCTTCCTCTGAGAGACACGCGCTCCCTTTCTCCCCTCGGCTTAAAATCTTTAGGAACATGGAATGTTTTTATGTTTTTATCAAAAAAAAAAAAAAAAAGTCTTTAGTAGGGCAGCAGGCTGGTAAATTGTGAGGATACCATCCGTGTCTCAAAGCCTGGCACCTCACAGTCAAGTCAGAATAATCAGGACTGACCACAAGGGTTGGGGGTTTTTATCTCCACTAAAGTTAAGGACATAAACACCTGTGCCTCTGCAACCAGAATTTTTCCAAATTATATTTGCTGTAATGTGCATGTAGCTGTTCCCATATACCAAGTCCCACAAAAAAAAACCAAACCCAGACCTTCTGCCTAAAGAGATTTAAATGCAATAAGCACTTCCTACAAATCCCACCCAAGCATAGAAATGTACACCTTGATCTAGACAAGGCTGTGCCAGTATCAGATCAGTGAAATTCAAATGATTTCTCTCCACACAGGAGCAGAGCCCTCACTGATGTGTCACAGGAATCAGGAGGATGAGGAAAGCCCTACTCCTGCACACAAAGGTGCCACAGGGGACTGCAGCCCATCATCTGCAGGCAGAGATGGCAGCAGGTGTTAGAGGAGAGTTATTTGCAGAGCTCAGCAGGGAAACAACACCATTCCTCTGGGCACAACCAGAGCGGAGGAGACCCCAAAACCAGCCAGGGTTGTGTCCTGACTCCCCTGCCCTTGCTCTGCTCCCTCAGCGCCCAGACAGAGGCACTTTGTGAGCCTTTCTTTGTGTTTATTTACCCACTGCAAACCTGTAACTGCTTCTCCAGCCCCCAGCTGTAAGATGTGACCCCATTGAACACCCTCCTCACCACCCGGGACTGACAGGTCACCAGAAAACAGGGGGACAGCAAGAGCTGTGCAGCTCCTTCTTCACGGCCTTCTGCCAGGAGAATAAACTCCTAGATATTATATACATGTATATAAGTATTATTAAGCTTACAGGCTTTATGAAATTTAGGAAGTTGAAGACATAACCCAGCATAAAAGGCCATGTTGTTCATTCCTATGTATAACACCTCACTAGCTAGCAAATGAAAGATTAATCCAGTGCAGCAATTGTCCTGGAAAATCAATATTTCCTCAACGACCAAATATCTGGTGTTGTCTTCTGGCAAAGATGAGCACGTTCTTGTGACACTAGGCACAAGCATTATCTGCAGCTTTAAAAGTTGCAGTGGCATCCCACCCTTCCAACGTTTTTCTTTTTCCATATTAAACCTTTAGAGGGGGCAACGGGTTGTTTTAAAGCCAAAGATCACATTTCCTGGGGAGAGTTTCTGAACAGCAGCATTTGTTTCTGCTCCATTTCTGGCTGACCAGGACCAGAAGCTCACCCAAGAGCTCCCATCACAGCTGCCACCCCATCCCTGGGTGCTGCTTGCTGCCTGTGTCTCCCCTGCAGCACCCAGAGCCCCAGGGGACAGGCGTTATCAGCAGGTGGCTGTCCCAGATTTACCGGGGCGTGCCTTGCCAAGAGAGGGAAATTACACGTTGATGCTGTACCTGGCTGAGGCCCTCAAAAAGAAAAACCACTGTGGGGAGTTTGGGGACTTCTCACATAAGAAAGCAGGTGTCGAAGGGCCCAGCCCGGCTGGCAGAGGAATGCAGGATGATAAAAGGCTGCCAGGCCAGCCTGAGGCAGCATTCCACTCGTTTGTCCAGTTCCTTCCCTTCCAGCTATGCTCCTGATTCCAGAGCGGAATCTTTGCCACGCTCATCCCTGAGTTTCAACATCCTCCCCAAACCCAGGGCACCTCCTTTGTTCTCCAGCCAAGGAGCTCCAAAAATCCAGGAGTGCAGAGACTGATAGGAGAGGGCCCCATGCACAACCCAAACCATTTCCCACCTGCCTTCAGGTGCAGATTGGCTACAGGGTCTCTGTGGGGACACGCTGGCACCTGGGGACCCAAAAGCAGGTTTGGGCTTAGGCCTAGCTTAAATCCCACAGACGAGCAAGGGTGAGTCTGGAAGAGTCTCAGCAAAGATTAAACCCAGCTCAATACCTGCAGAGGCTCCATGGAAAACCTCAGACCCCTGAGATTTAACGCTTTGCCTCCATGGATGGAGGGCAGCAGCCCCAGCATCAGCTGAAGGAGCAGGAGGAGAAGCAGCTCCACAGTGAACCCCTGGGAGCCCTTCCCACATTCTCACACACTCGGATTTCAGATTTGCACAGAGCAGCTGCTTTCTCCCCCACCCTTCAGCTCCATGTAAATCACATTGCTTCTGTCTCTGCTCATCCCACCAGCCTCCAAAGAAACAGAAGCCAGAAGTTCCAAGACCCTGGAGCTCTTTAGAGTCACAGGGAAGGCACATCTAACACGGCAGAACTCCCTCTGGGGATACACCCCCCCACAGCTCTCGAGGGGAGCCAGGAAATCACACAGCAACCATTTCCATCCTGTGCCTTCACCACGTCCCCCTCACTTCTCACACACCTTCCAAAGGATTCCAGAGCTCCCCATCACAGGTCCTCTCCAACAGCCTCTCACAGCTCCTTCACCACCACGACTTTGAGGAATAATCCTGCCCTGGCCTGAATCAGGCCTATAAAAACCCAAGACCCTCTTCCTCCATGCAGCAAATTCACACCTTAATTATTTCTCTGTCGGTCACGGCTGGTTCTCTTTGATCCTGATGGGCATCCCTTGCACCGGGGCACGGGAGGAGGGGAAGTCCCACCCCAGGCAGGCAGTGAGTGCCCTCACAGAGGTGCCCACGCTGCTGTGAGGGGTCCTGGCACTAAAATTTGTGTGAAGCTGTCACCAGAGGTGTGTTGGGTGCCACTCGATGGTGGTGAAACATCAGGGGAGATGTACAAGTGACGTGCAAAGAATTCGTGGCAATTTTCAAAGCTCTTCGAGTTTACAGCCTGTGCCCCCTGCTCTGTTTTTCTGTGATAAATAGGATTTAGCCCCGAAATGGGTGTTGTTTCTGTCACAGAATTGTTGTTTCTGTTGTCTCAATGCAAACACCAAGGTCTCCGAGCTGCAGAGCTTCATTAAGTAGAGCTGCTTGCACTAGGTATGACAGGTTTGTATGTTTGACCATTCCATTTGCTATGGAATTTGCTTTATTTCCCTGGATAAAGAAATCTGCAGGAAAATTACGTCCTTTAACACAGGAACGTCGCATCTGATGTGGCCAAATAAACTTCGGAGGAGTCACATGGGGGCTTGCCCAAGGAACTGGAGTGTGTGCTCAGGTCCACAGGGCCCACCCAGCCCCAGAGGACACGGCCAAGTCAGCCCCTGCCTGTCACTTCCCCCATCAATTGCCCACGCTCACATCTCCAAATCCGATGGAAATACTTTTTCCAATGGAAACCTCTGTGTGCTTGGAGAGGCCTCACCCCCTGATTGCACCGGGGTGATGTGATTTAAGAGGAAGCCGAAAAAGCAGCGATTGATTATCCGTGAAACAGGGTTATAATCCAATAAATAAATGATAAATCAGCGTGTCTCCTCTTAGTGAGGAGCTGGAGACTCCAAGTTCCCCTGGAAGGAGCTGAACAGAATATCCATTATTCAAACCGATCGCAGCTACCCAAGTGGAAAGAACAGCTGCGCCTTCATGTTTCCTGACACTTTTTCTTGTTACACCATCCTCGCTGAATAGGAAGTGATTTGGACTCGAGGTAACTCATTAGGGGAAGGCAGGGAGGGGCATTTTCTGGGTCTCCTAACCCCTGTCAGTTCGGATCAGAACCCGACACCCAAGGAGCAGAGCGGGGTTACTCAGATACACCTCCAATGGATCCCGCAGCTCCCAGGGCAGCTCTGCCCTTGCAGGGGTGGGTTGCCCCGGAGCTGTGCTCACACAGCTTCGTTAAACATTCCTGATGCAGGACCACCATCCTGCCCACCACCACCTTCCCATCTCAGCACTCCTGGGAGCATCGAGCCTCCAAGGGTTTAACACTCCTTCAGAGATTTCTCAGCCCGGCTGGGGCCCGGGAATTACCTCCCACAAAACCCCTGCCCGTCCCTGCCTCCCAAACAGCTCTGACGCCGACATGCACACACACAATTCACAGCCTTAATGAGAGCACGCACCAGCCCGGGCAGAGACAATGGGCATTTCTCATCACTCTTTAGACACAGCCAGAAAGTAGGACAGCACTTTATTTGGAGGCTCTGCTAGACCTGGAAATCCACTTCCCCACAGAAGCCCTGGGATAAGGTCCCCTCTGAGTTAATCCCAAAGTTTCACTGTCTGCTCCAAGCTCCTAAGGCGAGGCAAGTGTCTTATTTTTTTTTAATTTTTTTTTTTCCTCTGGGAAGGTTTTCTTTGCCATTGTGCACCCACTGCACATTAAAAGGAAATCAATATCATTCCCATTGTTTACCCTGAAGTTTGATGCATGTCTTCCTGCTTTTACCTCCTTGTTCTCACATTTTTGTGCCCCCCAGTTTCACCAAAGGCGGTTGATCTCAGGCCCAGAGTGAAGAGCCTTGTGTGAAATGCCAGTTCCTGGTGCAGAACAGTTTTGTAATGAGGCAGGAGGCAGAAATCAGAGCTATAACAAGGATATAATAAGACAGAGGGATATTATGAAGGATAGCTGTGTGTAAGAGAGAATAAAAAGTGTAAGGCAAGTGGGAGGAGTACGAATAAAAGTACAAAACAAAACATAACGCATTGGGTTTGTGCTTGCTCGCACTGGGACCTGTCTGCAAGTGAGCAGGCAGCGAGCAAACACAAAACCACGGGAGCAAAAGAGTTCAGTAGCTGTGGGTGTGTGAGGGAGGGCATCAGGAACCCAAGGAGACAAAGCAAGGAGTCCTCTGCCACCCAAACCAGCCCATGGCATGGCCAGGAGGGCGACAGTTCAGTTTGTAAGACCCCGGCTGCTCTCAGAGTGCAGCCACACACCCCTCTGGACAGCTCTGGGGGGCTTCCTGCAAAAACACCGGGCCAAAACCGCTTCCCTCGGAATGCCCAGCGCGAGGGTTCTCGTTTGGAGTGTGTGGAAATGCCCGGCAGCCATGCCGTCAGTGCTGGGGGCAGCCTTGCCCCGCTGCTCCCAGCCCCGGAGGGGTGAGAGGGGCTCACAGCGTTTCCAGCAGTGCCTCTCCTGGCTCCGGCTCTGAAGAACACTTTCAATTCAGATCTTTTCCTTTTGGGTACTGCTGCTTGTGTCCGCTCCATTCCTCTTTCCCGGGCTCTTGGGGACCCCCCAAGACCCCCCCTGACCCCGCTGCTGCCCCGCTGCCCCCGCCGGCCTTGGGAAACGCTTCCCGGGGGGCTGCGGGACCCGCGGCGCCGATGGCTGCCCGTGCTGCCGCTCCGCCCCCACCAGGTGGCACTCCAGGAGCGGCTGTGGCGACCCCGGGCCCCGGGAGAGATCGGTCCCGCCGCTCCCGGGAGCGGCCCCGGCGCGGGAACAGCCCCGGGAGCGGCCGCAGCGGCGCCGGCCGCGGGGACACCGGCAGCAGCAGGGAGCCCCCCGGCCTCCTCCTGCGGGCCGCCGGCACCGGGCACCCGGGTCCTGCTGCTGCCGTCATTTCGTGATTCTCGAATTTCGTGATTTCCCCAATTCAGGAGGAATGAGCTGTGTCACGAGGATGGAGATTCTCCATCCCCATCCCGACCGTGCCCCCAGTCCATCTATCCCTTCCTCCATCCCTCCCTGCCCGGAGCCAGCCGGGCCAAGCGCTCCCGCGCGGTCGGTGCAGCCTCCTGACAGCAGAACGGCGAGCTGGAGGAAAACGAGGATGAAATTTATGGTTTCTCTCTCTTCCCAGCCCTGGTTAAATATTTGGCAGAGTGGACAAACCGGAGCCGCCTGTGAAAGGGGTGCGAACACAAGTACCGGGGACACTCCCACACCTTTCCCTCTCCTTGGAGGGCGATGCTCAGGGACCCCAAAGCTGTCCTGGGGGTGATGAGGGAGCCTGGGACTGCTCCGCGAGCTGCTGTTGGCAGAGATGAATTTACCCAAAACACTCGATAGCGAAGGTATTGCTACACTAATCGAGCCATAGATCCCAAATCCACAGGTTAGAGCCTCCGAGTCCCAGCCGGGCTGGGCTCGGCCAGGCGGGATTAACCCGGGAAAGCCACGGCCGGAGGGGATGTGTGCGGGCAGCGGGGACAGGTCACACCGTGCCCGTCCTGAGTGGAGTGAAAAATAATGCTCTCCAAACCGCATTTCTTTGCACCAACTTTATATAACGACACACACACGTGTATTGGAGCTATATAAATATTTGAAATGCATATGAAACTTCTTCGCGCTTTCTGAATATCGTGTGCGGAGAAAGCTGTACAGAAAGTGACAGCTACGGAGCGGCTCTGGAGCTCCTGGCGCGGCCGTGAGCGCAGACCTGCGGGCAGGCGGGCACGGCCGGCCGGGTGTCCGGAGCTGCTGCCCGGCTGCGCTCCCGATCCCGGGGTGGGTGACGCTCGCCCGGCTGCCCGAGGGCTCGGGCGGCTGCTGCTGGACTCGGGCTGCTGGGCTGGTTTGTCCCTCCGTTATTGTCACTATTGGAAAACCTTGTTATCCCTTCAATAATGTCCCTGCCGGCCCAAGCGCCGCTTCTCCTGGCAGCGAACCCTCCGGTGTGCGAACCAAACCCCGCTCGCTCGGACCAAAACCATTTTCGGAGGGGTCGTGGCTCGCTGCGCTCCCACTCGTGTTCCCCGCGTGTTTTTTTTTCCCGGGACAGGTTATTCCTCCTCTTCTGGAAGGGTTCCTGTGGAGAAATCATATTTAAAACAAACCAAAAAAAAGCCACAGGACCACGGCCACCACCGTGGGGCGGCTCTCGGCTTCACCCCCGCACTGTAATGACTGACGGCTGGTGCCACTGAGACAAATAAATACATCGTAAGGAGGGCAATGGGTCGCGAGTCGTTTTGGCCCTAAGGTGAGATTTAGCAATGACCGCCCATTAAAACGAGCTTTTCACTTTTCCTAGGGGTAGCCCCTACCCCCACTCGCTCCAGCGAGGCAAGCGGGGGAGCCTCCTGACCTGGTTTATAATTCTATTTAGGTTTGAGGGGGGGGTTTTCTNGAAAACCGGCTGAAAAAAAAAAAGGGCTCGGGAGAACGGAAAGCGCCCCTCGAAAATCCACGGGGAAGGCCACAACGGACGGCGAGGGAAAGCTGGAAAAAGGCATTTCCAAGAAACCTATGGACAATCAAGGCGAGAGCGCCCAGGAGCAGTTTGACGGCAGAAGAAGGGACAGAACGCCGCCGGAAGATCGCGGTGACACATTCCCAAGGGAGCGCGGTCGGGCGGCGCGGCGGCGGGGACCCCTGTCCTCCAGACACCTAAAACGGGACTCCGGGAAAGCTCGGAGAAATCCCTCCAGCTCGCTCCCTGCCCCAAGAACACCTCCTGGTTTTACCGACCAGCCCGTGGGATGCTCCAAGCCGGAGCCCGCGTCCCCATCCTCGGCCGGCTCCCCCTTCCCCGGAGCCGCTGCGCTCGTACCTTCACTGCAAGGAGCAGGTCCCGGGGGGTGAAAGCAGCACTGGCTTTTTCTCTCGAGCCTGTTTCCTTGATAAATTTATTTTTGTGAGTGGCGCTCGGACGGCTTGAAAGGAAATAAAGCTTGAAAGGACCTCGGAAAGGAGAGAAGCCGGAGGCAGAGGGGGGCTGCCCCGGCAGGGGAGGGAGTCGGGGTGTCCGTGGGGTCGGGTGGGCTCCGCACAGCTCAGTGCTGGTTTGGTTTTTATTTCAATGCCTTCTCTGAGAAGGTTTTTTATGTGGGAGGCTGAGGGGAAGCTTGGTTTGGTGAGACCAAGGTGAAATTCAGCAGGAATGATATGACCGCGGTTACCTGCGCTAAAGGTCGGACTCTGTTTCGGCTGAGAGCGTTTGGAAATACAATAACGATGAAGTATTTATTTTAGAATAATCAAATCATTTAAAAAGCAAGAAATCAAAGAAAGAAAGGGAAAAAAAATAGAGAGATGGATTATAAAGGGGAAAGCCCGAAGTGCGAGGCGGCTGCGGGTTGAGCTTCCACGAAGGAGCGGTGGCAGATGAGGAAAGTGCAGCTCCAGAGCTCCGCAAAAGCTCCGGAGCCCCGGCCCGGCCTCGGGGCTCGCCCTGCCCGCAGCAGCCCCCGCGTCGGGGCCAGAGGATGGGGCCAGGAGCTGAAATATCACCTTGGACGGCCACTTCCAGCTCAAGGGCTTCGCCTCGCCGTGTTTTTACACGCCTTAATTGTTCCCTAATAATGCGGGGTTTGGGGAGAAGCACGTGGGAAGTTTGGGGTTGGCTGGGGAAAAAAACCAAAAAAAAAAGAGTCAAAACACCGAGACAAAAATGCCAACAAGAAATCCCCCAAGGCATCACCCTCCGGGGCTGCCTCCCTGGGAATCGCTGCGTTTTTTCTCCCCACCCGCAACCAAAAATCTTCAGGTGCAAAGGGAGATGTTTGCGCGGCGGGGCGGGCTGCGGGAGGGGTCGGCGGGTCAGGGCGATAGCGCGGTGCGAGCCCCCAGCCCCCAGGCTGGAACGTCCTGCTGGGGCTCTCTGTACTCCCCCGGGGCGTGGGGAAGAGGATGAGGGCTCGGGGTTGCCCCCGTGGCCGGGAGTTTCTCGGCGAGGCGCGGCTGGAGGTGCCGAAGGAGGGAGGTTTCTCCCGCCCCGTTTCCCCCATCAGATGATTCCAGCCCCGCCGTCCCGGCGCCTCCAGCGCGGATCCGCCCGGCCGGCTGTCGCTCCCGGCCCGGGTGACAGGGACCGGGGGGGCAGCGGGGCGGTCCCCGCACTCTGCCGAGCGCCAGCGCCTCGAGGCAATGGCCACATCGGCCCCTTCACCCTGCCGAGACGGCGAACAGCTCCGTCCGTCCAGCCATCCCTCCGTCCGTCCGTTCCGCAGCCCTGGCCGGGAGCAGCTCGCTCCGGTCACCCTCTGGCAGCGCCCCTCGCCCCGGGCGGGCCGGCAGGAATTGGGGAGTGCCCCCCGCACACCCACGGGCACTCTCAGAGGTTTTGGGGTTCGCTCCGTTTTGGGAGCTCACGCCCGAGGGTGGCCCCGACCCCGGCGCCCTCCCGGGACGGCGTGTGCGCTCCTGCAGACACACGGCTGCTAAATTTCAGGCAACTCCTCTATATATTTATTTTTTCCCCCTGTTTTCTTTTCTCTTCCCTTCTCCCAACCCCTCTTTCTTGCCTTCCCAAAATCGCTTCCCGGTGCAATCCTGCAGCCCGAGGCGAGGGAGGAGGAGGGATGGTCCCTGCTTCCAAGACTTTTACGAACAATCGTTAGAGAAACCAACCCTTTTTTTTTTTTTTAATTTATTTTTCCCCTTGTGCAGAGGCCGGAGAGGTCCCTTTGATCTGCGAGGCCTGGCGTGCTCCGGTCCCGCACGCCGGCTGTGTGCGGGGACGGGGTTCGGCCGCCGCGGGAGCCTCCGAGCCGGGACATGAAAGGGGAAAAAAAAAAAAAAAACAACAAAAAAACCCAAACCAAAACCAACAAAACAGAAAAAAAAAAAAAGGACGTCCATGGTACGGGAGATCGACCGAAGGGCTTAAATATTTCATATTCCTGGAAGCTGTCAAGGCCAAAAACAACAACACGCCTCCCCCGGAGTGTTTGCAGAGGGCAGGAGCGTGTGTGCGTGCGAGGGGCCGGGAGGCTGCGAGGGGAGGGGGGGGAAGAGAGAGAGAGAGAGAGAGGGTCATAAATTTTCACTTGTAATCAATCAATAATTAACTAATAGCGGAGCGTGGGCCGAGCGCGCCGGCGACAGCGGGTGCCGGGCCCGCCGGGGTGTCGGTGTCGCGCTGCCCCCCGGGGCTCTGCGGCTCCGGGCAGCGCTTGGTGCTTCTTCCCCCTCTCCATCCCTCAGCCCCGCTTTCCCAGAGACTTTGGACTCGGGGCTAAAAATCTCCCGTGGGTAAAACCCAGCTCCGAGCGCAGCCTGCGGGGAGCTGCGCCGCGCTGCCCGCCCGGGGGGGCGGTGCGGGGTGTGCGGGACGCCGGGCTCACCCCACCGCGCCCCGAATTCCCCCTGGGTGGGTTCTGCGCCCCCTCCCACGGGCCGCGCGTGCCTTCGGGGGGCTCGGGGGACGCTGCTCGGGCTGCCCGAGAGGTGGCGCCGGCGCCCCGCAGGAGCCCCCCCCGCCGCCGGCCACCCCCACCCAGCGCCGGGTCGCCTGCATCGGCCATAAAACCATTGAGGATATCAAGACAGGCGCCAGGTGAGTAATAGACAGGATAATCCACAGAGATTGCTCGCTGTTTACCTCCATCCACAAGCGCCACAAGAGTTACTCATTAACGTTACTATATACAAATAAGATACACAAGAGATAAAGCCATTTGCAAGTCAGAGTTACACCTGCGGTACACGGATTTCTTGCAAGGGCACGGCGAGGGGGAGGTCAGCGCTAGGCCCGTGGAAAAGGCGGGGGGGGTTAAAGCGATCAGGCTGCACCCTCAGCCTGAAAAAGAATAAATCGTGAGCTCGGGGGGTTGCGGCGCCCCGGGGCTGCCGGTGCCTGCCTGGCTTGCGGGGCGGCCACCGGGCTACCGGGCTGGCAGGAAAGCGAGATGGGCAGGGTGGACCTGGGGATGGGTGTCTGTCGCTTTCCTCTTGACCATTAGCAGTGAATTCCTCGCCAGCTAGGAAATTTCCCCCACTGATACACAGGTCATAGCGGCTCTCCCCCTCTAAGAGCCGTTTGGGGCACCAGCAGCTGAAAGAAGGAAAATACCAGAGTTCCACGCACGAATCCTGAAGCCAGAGAAGGGAGCGAGGGGACCGTGGGGGCTGTTCACGCACCGGCGCCTTCGCGCTGCCGCCGAGGCCGGGGCTCAGCGCGGAGGGAAAAGCCGCTCCCCGTGGCTGTCCCGCCCGCGGGGGTGCCCGGGCTCTGTCCCGCAGCCCTGCTCCCCTCGGCACCGCATTCCCCCTCCCGGAGCTGCTCCAGCTCCCACCCGCGTGGAGGATCCGTGTGGAAAGCGGCTCGTGGGGCCGCAGCCCTCGGGCGGGCTGCACAGCCGCCGCCTCCTTCTTCGGGTGGAATATTTTTTTTTGTTCATTTCTTTTGCCAGACCCTCCGCCACCTCTGTCCCTAAAAGCCCCTCCTCGCCCGGGCCAGCTCAGGGCAGCGAGTGACATTTCCAGCAGCCGTCACCTTGGGCCATCCGAGAGGGAGAAAAACTCCTGCTCAGCCCAAACCTTTCCCCCGCTCAGGCAGCGTGGATTTAAACGAAACCCCCGTCCCCAAGCTGAAACGGGAAGGGTCCCGTTCCCCCACCGAGGGGAACGGTTTGATGCGCGTGGGGGGATTTTTAAATTAAAAAAATCGAGGGGGAAAAAAAAAACCCCAAAACTCCAACAGGACTTCATTGCCACTTTCACCCCCTGGATCTCCCTTTATCTCGCCGGCACAGGAACCGGGGCCGCGGGCCGAGGGGCAGGCGCAGCATAAAACAGGATACAGGCTGGAAGTACATCCTTATAATATTTATTACTGGCGGAGGATGAATCGCTTTTCAATATACGGGCCACTAACCGTTGAAGGGACTGGGGGGAAAAAAAAATCTCATTAACAAGAAATATATATGTTCTGCTAAAGGATGTGCTCATAGTCTGGCAGAGGTACAGCAGGGGCTGCCAGCTCTCCTCAGCTCTCCTCTCTGTGACCTCCCGGGCCACTGCTCCAGCCTGGATGTCTGTCCCCGTTCCAGCCGTTTTCCAGCTTAATCTCGATATATCGCGAGCCTGAGGGCGAGAAGGGGCGATTCCAATAAAGGGCGAGAAATAGATTTTTTTAAAAACCATGTATTTCCAGGTGATAACTAACCGGGAAATCCAAATCCTCTGCCCGGACAGGAGAGGAAAACGAGCCCAGCAACAGCATCAAGTCCTGAGCACTTTACCTGGAAACTTTGAAGGAGGGCTCCGCATTAAAATTTAACCGATCTATTCTCTAATTCTTCACTTTTGCGTTATTAATTTATGACAGATAAAAGCATAGCTGAGCCTTTCTCATTAACTTTTCAAACGCCACTTAATATTGTTCCATTAAAAGAGGTGACTTTAGTAGCCTCTGGATCGACTTGAAAAGCGAGAGGGGTAAAGACGGAAAAGGTACATTAAACAGCTTGCTTAAAACTCCTCCTTCCCCCCCAACAACGCAAATGACACCATCTCGACTGGTTCGTACTGGCTCCTTCCAGAGGAAATATCTCAATTTTGGGGACGGGAAAGGGAGTGGAGGAGAAAGGCAGAAGAGGGATATATATCTTTCAACCCCCTCCATCCTCCCAGGCGCTCCGGGGAGGGTTGGGGTGAAGGCATTTCACAGTACGCCCAAGACATTTCAATAAAAATTTATTGAAACTTCAGTGACTTTTAAAAGAGGAGGGGGGGAAAAAAATTACAGAAAAAAAAAATAGCAAGAACTTCTCAACATTTATATAACACAAAATATACCTTCATTATTTTTTTTTCTTCTCCTTTGAACCAGCTCTGAGCACCTGACTTTCAACCCAAGAAAATATGCACTCACTCAAACAAAGACGACAATAAGCACAGTAGTAAAACTCCATCGCAGGGTTGTTTTCTGACACACCGAGGAAACGGGCAAAAATAATAGAAAGTAAAGAAAATCCTAGAATCTTCACTTTTTTTTTTTTTTTCTCTCAAGCCACTGGAGAAGCCTGTTGTCGCGTATAAACATAGACAATTCTGTGGTTATTGACGTTTGGAACACTGCAGGAACCGAGGATTAAAAGCTACAATGGCACACCGCTTTGTCTTTTTCTCTCTTTGAATTTTTTTTTTTTTTTAAGGTCTTTGATTAATTTGGTTTCTTTCTGCTTTGCCTTTTG